>CAUYQV010149057.1:0-46079 GCA_963574575.1 Galagoides demidoff
CTGTGGTCCCAGCTACTTGGGAGGCGGAGGCAGGAGACTCGCTTGAGCCCAGGAGTTGGAGGTTGCTATGAGCTGTGATGCCATGGCACTCTACCCAGGGGGATAGCTTGAGGCTCTGTCTCAAAAAAAAAAAAAAAATACTTGTATGAGTACCTTTGATCCCTTCATGTTTTTCAATGATTTCTCAGTTTTTTTCCAAACACTCACATGACAGATGTCTGGGAGCAGCCAGTCCTGCTCAGAGACACTTTTAAGCTGACCATGTCATCTGAAAGGCCTGTTTAGGGACCCTCAGAAGCGTGGTGGCTGGGGGCCACATCGGGCCTTCATTTCTGTGGAAGTCAGGACTTTAACACAGGAAGTAAAATGTTCTCACAGAAGAAATGAGCCTCAATAAAAACACAAGCAACTTCAGAGTGTGTCTCTTCCCTCTGTCCCTGCTCTCCCAAGAACTTGCTTTCTTACCAGAGGAGCTCTTCTCGACATCATTATAACTTTCTGGGTGAACACCCTGAGGCCCTAGAGACTTTCTACTTATGCAGAACTATCAAGCTCTCTGGGGCTAAGAGGGAAAAATTCGGACCTACACTCACATTCACGTGGAGAGTTGCTTATTTATTTGTTTGTTTGTTTTTGAGACAGAGTCTTAGTTTGTCACTGTGAGTAGAGTGCTGTGGCATCATAGCTCACAGCAATCTCTTGGACTCAAGCAATCCTCTTGCCTTAGCCTCCCAAGGAGCTGGGACTACAGGCCCTCACCATAAAGCCTGGCTATTTTTACAGAAGGGGTCTCATCCTTTCTGAGGCTGGTTTGGAACTTCTAAGCTCAAGCAATCCACTTGCTTCGGCTCCCAGAGTGCTAGGATTGCAGGTGTGGCCACCACACCAGCCCTCACACGGAGATTTAAAGGTTTCACTGAGGTATAGAGCAGTGAGTTAGAGGAGCAAGCAAGGCCTGGGGGCTTTTGGAATTTGCTCTGCTTTGCTTACATTGTATCTCGGAGGACAGCATTAAGTGCATTTTGAGGCTTTAGATTTCTCATTTATAAAATGAAAGAGTTAAAGTTATCAGATATTTTTATATTTTCCTAGGGAGGAGTTATGATTTTAATCAGAGTGGCTAGCACATTTAATTTGGGGAAAAAATGTTTAACATGGTGATATAATTTTGTATCTGGAAAATAACATCAGAAAACAATCAGGTACTTTTTTATAATAGGAGCTATGCAAAATTAAGCTTGGTAACATAGTTTTGGTAGTGAGGCATAGGCTTTCAAGGTGGAGCAATTACAGAATAGACAGCCCTGATGTATTTAGGTCCTGGCCACAGGCGTAACTTGGTCCTGCTTCCTGCTGGGTGATCTTGGTGTAGTTTCCCTCACTGTAGTCAGGTACAGAGTCTTAATATAAATAACTAAACTAAACTATAGGTCAAAAATACAAAGCAAAATGAAAAGCCCCATAGATAATAATAGCATCTCCTTTATACCTGGGAACATTAAAGACAAGGTATAGGGAATGTTTTACATACTAGTTAGCACAAAGCTGATCCTAACTCATTACCATTAACATTATTTTGCCTGCTGGATCTAAAAATTTATCATGTACATTATTTAAATGCTCGTATTTAGTTTGATCAGTTTCTTCCTTTTTTGTAGGGATACATTTGAGCATCTTTTTGCAAGTTTGCTTTCAATATATTGTGTATTTACGCACACATATAAATCGAATGTAGTTCAGTACGTACAACATATGCAAAGCTTCAAATGCTAAAGGTAATTTCTGTTCTGTTTAGCAAATATCTTGATTAAATATTTCTAATGGATGTTTTAAAAAACTCAATTCCAATTTAGAGAAATCCTTTATGAAATTATTTATTTTTGTCATGGGACACAGGTTGCTTTATAAGAGAGTTCTTCAGGCCCTTAAATGTTTCTTGATAATTGATTTTAAATAGCACACAGAAAAAGTACATACTGCCGTGCCAAAGCAATTTCTTAAAATTTAACAACAGCTTTGTCATAAAATGTCGGAATTCAGTGACTGTATGTATTTATAAATCTAGTGGTAAAATTTGACCACTATAATTTTATATCATTGGGTGAAATATCACAACTTGTTTGGACACGATTATGAAGTCTACATGCACCGTATCACGTTGTAAGTGCATGTCTGCGCCATAAGCTTATCAAGAACATTGTTTCACCAAAATTTATGCTGTATTCTCATGGCATAAATGTAAAATTGTATCTTTAATGTTCAAGTTTGAATTGAACTCACAAATTGACATTCACAATAATGTCAGATGTTTCACAGTGTCAAGACAATGAATTTCCAAAATGTTGGCTTTGATTCTATGAACTCGATGGGGAAAAAAAAAAGCCTAAGTGGAATGAGCAGACTTTATACTTGCAGTATTTGATGGCACTGACATAAAACTGTCCTTATTTGCCTGTGAATTTCTGCTTCCGCTCACTGAGTCACATACTATTACCTTCCTTTAATTTCATGTACAAAAGACCCAGAAATAAAAGACTGAAAGTAACTTAAAACAGTCATTGGATCAGACTGAAAAGTCTTATTTCACAGAATGACAGGAAGTGCCTTTTGTGTTGCAAACAGGACACAGGTCTCATAAACCAGTTTTTATTAATTCTTGTGCTTTCCCAGCAGATTCGTGTCTTCTGCTTTTCATGTTGTCAGTAGCATCATCACATCCCACACACGGTGGATGGCAAATGCCAGCAAACGTTTCATATAAGATACATGCTTATCGTTAACTTTCTTGAGTGAACACAATTTGCTTCTTGTTTTTTCAAGTGAGACTTCTTTTTTAATCCTGTTTCATTTATGGCAAAATGAAAACGCAATGTCCAACAATCAAGTCAGTAGTTATAAATGCTATGCTGGGTGTAGTATAATAAATGACAAAACAGTAATGCTAAAACGGTTTAAATCCTTCTTTACTTGCTCTACTGGCAGGACTGCTCTGCCTTGATTGCCTACACTTATTTCACATGTATCTAAACTATAATTTATCACATTTGTCATTCAGAGTCATCCTGACTAGTACACAAAGTGGCCAACAGTGGTAGAGTATCAAATACTTCCCCCCAAACTACCTGAGACTGGAAGGAGTTAGCAGTTTCTAGAAATTTATGCCTGAGGGCACTTCATTTCATCAGCAAGCTCCTTTTGTAGAAGTGTTAAGGATCAAGAAAGAGTCAGGTAAAGAGATAAGTTGTCATCGGTCATCTTTTAGATTTGACCACGTGAGCGCTTTGCACATGTGACTCACACACTACTAGATAAGACCATAGAAGAGGGGAGAAGAGAGGGGAGGCCTGCCCAACTATGCACAGCTTATTATATGGCAACTATTACAGTACAATTTCATGATACAATGAAAAGTCTGGGACAGATACTAAGGCATACAGGAAACCAGGGCAACACTTACAAACCAGTATCGTCAGGGAATTATGATCACACCACACTGAGTCACTTTAAAACTATCTGGATTTCTTCTCTGTGGTTCAAGAAGAGAGAATTACAATGCATAGGAAAAAGTCACTAGAAGGGGGATTTTAAATATAAGGAAGAGTTTCACAAAATGGCACAGGCAGTGGGGAAATTGTCATTGAAACAGTTAAATCGGAACATGAGTGTCATGAAGAGGTTTGCCCTATGGCAAGATGAAATCCAAGGATCTCATTAAGGGTTTCATAATTTTAGATCATGTTGTTAGAAGTAGATCTTTAAAGGGCAGAATCATAGCCCTGAGAATGTTGGAATGATTTCAGCAGAGGTCAAAGGAAAGAAAAACCTCTTTCATTTGTTTATATAGTCTTCCAAAGACCTTTGATAAATTCAGAGTTATTGAAAGAATCTGACAATCCTTGGAACAGTCACAGAAAAGAATAGACTATCACTTGAAAGGGATTTTAGGAGGCCACCAAATCTAGGGTTTGCTGTCAGAGGCAATGCTTGGGACATAATTGATGCATAAGAATCTTTGGGGACAATTAAGGTCTCTGACCCTCTTCTATACTGTGAGAGTTATGATAATCTGCTCAATTCCAGACAGACCAACAATGCCTAACAGCTAACAATGGAAGAAAAGAATTCCAGTTGTTTATCTTCCTGTGAGAGAATACAGAAGCTGTATAATTAGTTGAAAGATGAGTGGATGTAAAATGAAAGCATTTTGTAGACTACATTTACAGATTTTTTTTGATACTGCTGTTTGTATTCAACTTGGGATATGTTACTTTCCTTAATCTCCGTTTCTTCAAAAGCCAAACTTCATAAAATGGGTCTCCCATTCATATTTCTTGACAGAGAAACTTCTATGGAAACATTATATCCCTGCCTCTTTTATTATAACTATGCAGGACCAAGGTATGCATGTGGCCGGGAGCTAAATACATCAGGGCTATCTCTTTTGTAATTGCTCAGACTTGAAAACCTATGCCTCCCTACCAAAACTATGTTACCGAGCTTTATTTTGCATAGTTTATATTATGAAAAAGTACCTGAATGTTTTCCGATGTTATTTTCTAAATACAAAACTACATCACCATGTTAAACTTTTTTTTCCAAATTAAATGTGCTTGCCACTCTGATTAAAATCGTAACTCCCCCCTAGGAAAATATAAAAATGTCTGATAACTTTAACTCTTTCATTTTACAAATGAGGAAATGTTTCCATGAAACATTATAGAGCTGGTGGTCAATGACAGCTTTTGAAAGTCTGACTACACCAATCTTTATTATCTTCCACACTTTATTTCGTCTACCTAAGAAGGCCCAGGCAACACTCAGTAGAATAGAATTTTTTTACTTGTAATTTAAATTACGTACTTGGTTGAAACTGTAGCTGGTGAAATATAAGTCATTACTGCTGCTGCTGATAAAGCAAGCCATAGCTCATAGCAAAACCAGGTTCTGAGTTTCAATCACAGCTCTGCATGTTCTAGCTTAGTGACTTTGACAACTTATGTAAATTCTGTTGGCCCTGTTTCCTCCCTAACACAGAAAAAATAATAGTTTGCTGGGCTATTGAAGATTAAATGAGATAAAGGATGTAAAGTGTTTAGCAGGTCTGAAAGTATCCACAGCGCTGTTTCCCTTCAACTGCAAGGGCTGAGTGGAAGGCAAACTGTCCCTGGGGAATGCAATTCAACTTCATCAATATGTTTGTGCCTCAAGCACGGCTAAGACGTGGTGAAGGAAAGAGAAGAATTTTAAAAAGGAATAGAAAATGATTCTTGCCCTCTAGAAAATGGATGGTGAATAGCCTAGTAGGGTTTTAGGTACATATTTGCAGTTAAAGTAAAGATGAAGCTGGGATGTCCTACATAGAAGGGTGTAGTCTTGAGATTTTTGCTTGTATCCAGGGCATGGGGTTAAATATTGGTAATGCCATCTCTGAAAGCAAAAAAAAAAAAGAACAGCCAGTTAATCCTCAAGAAACATCCTTATAGGACAAAATTGCAGGAAGGTAGTTACAATGCCTTGCTTCAGTTCCAGAAGGCATGTCCGCTGAGATCTGCAGACTTCCACCACCAGCCCAAATACAGGATCCACTAACAGGTAGTGAAGAGAGAACATCTCGCCAAGGGTAACCGAGCAGGACCGGCAGCCCAATACAGGACCGGGCCCAGTTCGTGATTAGTTTCACACCCCTGAGCTATCTTGGCTTGGCTGTCACACTGCTTGGGGACCTTCAGGAAGCTGCTGCACCTCCACATTTTACCATCCTCAGGTGGTGGTGTGATCTCACCAAACATGCAAGGGAGCTTGCGGCACTAGACACTGCTTTCACTTAAGGTTTTGAAGAAAGTTTGCTATTTTCAGAAGCGAGAGACTACAAAATGAGACAATGTATTTATATTTATACAGTGGATTCTCATTATGGGCAGGTTCTGTATCTGTGACTTTACTCGTTAAAATTCATGTCTAACTTCCAAATCAATATCCATGCCTCTTTCATACTCATTAAAAGACCCATGCAGAGTGGCAAAAGTTTGAGTTGCCTGACCCAAAGGTTCCTAGCAGAGGTAGAGCAAGGCAGTGCCCTACCCAGATATCCTTTTCATGATCTATTTAAAGCCAAGCATTTTACCTTTTTGTGCTTTTTCTGTGGTTGTGGATTTTGATGTTTTAAATTGGCCTTCACTCACAAGTGCTGAAGCACTGTCTGATGTTTCTAAGCAAAAAGAGACTGGGATGTGCCTTGGGGAAAAGATACTCCTTTTAGATAAGCTCCATTCAAGCCTGACTCAAAGCACTGTGGGCTCTGAGTTTCATGTTAATAAATCAACAACATGTATTGAATAAGGTCTTTTTAAACAAAACACACATAAAGTGAGGCCATGTACTGATCAATGATGAAAATGTCGTGCTCAGAGGCTTGCAGAAATCTACCTCTGTATTTTCCCTAGGAGCAGTGGTTCTCTTATTTGCTAACTTAGCATCTGAGACTACTTTTCTAGAATATTATTACTACAAATAATGAGAATCAGCTGCTGTTATTATTGGGCATCCTGACATTTTTCACTTAGAAAAACATCATCTTTACGGATGAAGGGGAGTTGATCCCTCATTTAATCCAATCCCGTAATTTTACATTATGGGAAGTGAAGTCTTAATTTTGGGCCTTAAGAACCAGACAGAGCTTGCAGGACCATCTTTAGATGTCTACACAGGCTTTCCTGGAAAATCCTGGAGAAATGACTATTTGGAGAGGGGTATTTTATTTTATTTTATTTTATTTTATTTTATTTTTTGAAGTTTTTGGCCAGGGCTGGATTTGAACCCACCACCTCCAGCATATGGGGTGGGGGCGCCCTACTCCTTTGAGCCACAGGCGCTGCCCTGAGGGCATTTTAAGTGAGGTTAGATAAAAGAATGGTTCACACCTGGCCTTGCTGAGCTTTTCCTCTGGTGCCAAGCTGCACATTTCACGTACATGTGCTTGGAGAAGCAGGTGCCTCTCACTCCATGTTTGCAGGAGGCATTGTCCTATGGCAAAAGACCCATGTCAGGACTAAAGGGATCAACATTTATAGAAATTTTTTTTCTTTTTAAATCTTTATAGTTATCCTAGACACGTGTTATTTATGCAATTAAGCCAATAAATCTTCATTCCTTGATATATTTTCCTGTCCATTCTGCAGACCAAGCAGAAGTCACTTACCTTAAACTTATGCAAGAGCGATTTCATGAACACTTAGGCCAAACTGGGCAACTAAGAGAAAGATGAGTCCCAGGGACTAAGGCTCGTAGAGATGTTGGGGAAGCATGAAGGTGAGTGTGTGTCCTAAATAATGCCATTAAATTCAACAAACCCTTGTAGCTTTAAGGGGGAAGCATTTTGCTTTATACTGTAATATTCATCTTTTGAGCTCTATATATAGTAAGACTGTTCTATTCCTGCATTCATTCTGATTGCCTGTAACTTTGAGCATAGGCATCATCTATCCAAAATCACAGTCTATTTTGTCTCTCATGTTTTTCTTGGCACCTTCCTTTTTTTTCAGTATATGCTTGAAATATTATTGCTAGAAACACAATAAGCCAATACCACAGTTTCTCAGTATAGAAAGCCAGTGGCTAAGGATGAGAGTTCATAGTTCAGGTCCTTGATCCAGATCAAGAAGCCAGATCACCCCGATCTCTTCCTTGGAAGGTGGGCACTTCTTTTTATAGCCCCGGGATAATCACTAGGTGATGCAGATATAAATAGAAAGCAAAATATAGTGTGATTTACAGGTGCATAGAGAAGGTTTGGGGTAAATTTAGAGCTGATGCTGACATTATTTTATCTTCAAGTTTTCTTCTAATCAGATGTAATTTACCAAACAAAACCCACCATCCATTGCCATTGGCCCCACTTTGTCAACATTATTTCACTCTTCTGGGAAAAAAAAAAAAAACATAGAAGTGAATTAACACTGAGCACTTAGTATGCACCACAGACTACTCCAGACTGTCCTATACATAATGTTAGTTAGTTTTCATAGAAAACACTCAGGGTGGGGGAGCTTTTATCTGCAATTTTTTTAAGTGTAGAAGCAGAAGGAAAGAGAGCATGTAACTTTTCTAAGATCATTACGTAATGGAGCCAGCTTTCACATGCCAGGATATAGTGTTCCTCTTGTTCATATGTGCTCATGTAATACTTGGAGAGTCCAGGCCTTGTTTCTCACTATGGGATCCATGGACCATACATGTCAGAATTACCTGGGATACTTGTTAATGATGCAAATTCCTGGACTCCGTCCTGCACTCGGGGTCAGCATTTCAATGGGTGAGGTTTTAGAATCTGCTTTGTTAACAAGCTTCTCAAGTGCTTCTTATGAACTCTGACAGTTGAGAGACAATGGCTTATAGACTCCTATGCTTTAAAGAGGGTGGGGTCATAAAGAATATCTCAAAACCTGCACCAAAGATATTGGATGCTTGTAGCAGGCACTGTCAGTACCCTGCCCACATCCCTTTGGGCCTTAACCGTGTCACTCAAGATAGCCAGCTTCAGCTGCCAGTGTCTACATGCCTTCCCCTTCAGTTTTCCATGAGCCCTGGAGGTTGTTGTCCTTGTACACATGGTAGACAAGAAGTACCGGGGAATTAACTACCTCTCTTATGCCAGACCCCTATTGCAGCTCTTAACCAATGACTGGCGGGAGTTAGTTTATGTGTAAATCCCCTAACATTTTTTGCCCACCATTCCCTTCTCTTGTCCTAAAACTTTTGTTCTTCGTGGAACCATATTTCTATTGTCTGGCATTCAGTTAAACTTGGAGGAAAGATCACAATTTTTTGGAGGAGAAAAAGCAAATGATCCATAAACACAGCCACATTCATTTCCCTTTAGAACATGTACTCAGGTAGAAAAAAGCAACTTTCTGTTGCTAGGGCAATGTATATCTCAGAATCTGTACCAGAGGTACTGCAGGTGTTAGATTTTGTGGCTTCTCAAATAGGCACAACCAGGTAGAGTGAGTGGACTTCCCAAGAGTTCACCCTAATTGCCCATAGGCCACTGGGAGGTAATAAAGGATATCATTCAGCTTACACAAGATCCAGGAAACTTTCAATGGGGGTGGAAACCCCACGGATTTGGTACTGATCACAACCACAGGGGTTGATTAATATATAGTAGAGCTCTGAAGGAGATGGGCCTGGTTTCAATATGACACTCTAGTCTTACAGTCCAGAGAACTACAATAAGTCGAGGTTCAGGAAAATGAGCTACAATCTGGGAAACACATGAAGAATGATCAGGGAGTGATTTATAACTCTCTTCTTGGCAATGAGAAAAGTGTTGGGTGAAGAGCAACATACCGAGGGAATCTATCTTGTTCTCTTGTGGTCTGTAATTTTGTGGGGGGTTTTTTTTATTAAATTTTTTTTCCCTGCAGCATCTAGATACCAATCTAGGTGTCAGATATAACAACAGGCTTCACCTTCACTTAAATGAACATTCTAGACATTCTCTGGGTCTCTCAGTTCTAAAAGTTATCTAAGCCAAAGAGCATTGCTTATACAAAGCTTGCCTTAATTTTCCATTTGCTAAGTATAAAGGCTTTTGTACTTCCATCCAATTGGAGTTGAGATCTTCAGCCACCTTGTTTTAAGAAACATTCTGGTTCGGTGTCTGTAGCTCAGCAGCTAGGGCATCGGCCACATACACAGGAGCTAATGGGTTCGAATCCAGCCCCAGCCTGCCAAACAACAATGATAACTACAGCTAAAAAATAGCTGGGCATTGGGTTGGGTGCCTGTAGTCCCAGCTACCTGGGAGGCTGAGGCAAGAGAATCACTTAAGCCCAAGAGTTGGAGGTTGCTGTGAGCTGTGATGCCACGGCACTCTACCCTGGGTGACAGCTTGAGACTCTGTCTCAAAAAAAAAAAAAAAGAAAGAAAAAAAGAAAAGAAACATTCCAAATAAACTGACAAACAACATACTCCTAATAAATAGGCCTCCAGAGAAGATGAGATACACACCCCCTAAATGTTAAACTCTATTTCGGCGGTAACTAGGAGGCTGATTTCTATATGAAACAGTGTTTCTTACCTCAATCACTGGGAAAAATCAGGGTAGTTTTAATTGATGGAGGAAGTAATTTGTAAAAGTCAAGGCATCCTTTTCTTCTAAAATAATAGCTTAGGAGAGGAACAAAGAGTTTAAAATCGAATTATTTAGGCTGCTCAGAAAGATTAAACTTTTAAACTCCTGGTCTTAGAGAAAATAGAATATTCACTTTTTCCATTTCACAAACTTTCCAGTCTTTTAACCCATTAGTGGAAAAGTTACATTCCTTTCTATATTCTGGCACGATTTTTTTTCCTCAAGTAATTTGGTGAAATGATGCAATCCAAGAGGAAGGAGAATTAACACACATTCTCTTCAGAGTGCATCTGGTTCTTCATAGAGATATCTTATATGTTAACAACTTCCTGAGCTAGACGGAATGAAACTTACGGATGTCTGTTTTAGACCTTGATTCCTGGTGCCATGACCTACTTTCTTCTCAGAAGTCTTTGGGTTTCCTCCCTGTAATGGTGCTCATGATGCTTTCAAAGAGCCACATCTGACCATCCCAGAATGGCTTCCCATCCCAATCTCCGCAATCAACTGATCACCACCATTTTGGAGAACATTCAGCGGTTTCAATCACTTTGAATGAAAACCTTGTGAGAAAATGTTCTCCATGAGTTCTGCTCCAGTGTGCAAAGATGGATTAAAGAGTGTCAAGAGAGGCTGAACCCCACCTATCTCAGGTGGTTCATTTGAGAATTAAATAAGCTTGGCAACATGTCTGGCACACAGCTGGACTCCTATCCGAAAGATACTGACAACGTGTGATAGCCGATGTTGTTTTCTAGACAACAATAGTAATTTAAGTGAAAAGAAACTGTGAAATGTTATAGCTTCTTCTTGCCTAATAAAGTAGTACATGTTCAGTATATAATGTCCGAGAAATGAAGGAACTAAAAGAGAAAAAACGTAAAAGTCACCCAGAAGTACAATAGCCGACACATTGTTATACAAGCTTTCTGTTGTCCTTTCTTTTTGCTTTTTTGAAATTTCAGGTTAATGTGAGGATATAAACCACCAGGTCATAATATTTGAATTTGTTACACAGAGTCTCTCTTGGAGTTGTGATTTTCCTTTTTCTTTAACACAATTAGACTCACAATGTTCTGTGCTGTGATTTCTATACTTACTAATACATGTATATCATAAATCTTTTCATTCCATAAAATATTATTCTTTATTTTTGACACTTGCTTAGTCCATCATTTTGTGAGTAGATGAGTCCTTTAACATCCATTTTAAAACATGTAGGCTGTTCCCAATTTTTCTCAGATGTAATTATTAATCTGATAAACACTTTTGTTCACAAATCGTTGCTGATTTTTTACTTAGAACCAATCTTTAGAGGTGACATTTGGGGGTTAAAGGGGATATATACATTCCAGTAAGTACAATCATATCTACATATGTGTACATTTTTTTTTAATAATTGAAAGTTTCCAAAACCTGTTGGACCAATCCTGTTCCTCCTTACCACATATTCAGATGCTCATTTCCCAGAAGGAGAACATTTAAAAGCCAAAATGAATCGAGAGAATTAAGTATAGAAAATAAAACAGTTGTAAAGAATTTAAACAATGAATCAAGAGAATTCAGCATAGAGAATAAAACAGTTGTAAAGAAAATCAGACCGTTTTCTTTTCCTACCACATATTTGGACGACTGGGGGACATGCCGTAGGAAGGGAGGCTACACGGACATCTTCTACAAGTATCAAATGTTGGGCAAATTCTTGAGTGGAAAAAATAAACTGCGTGTTAGAAGGTTTGTGCCTTAAGAAAGCTGGTAAGCAGTCATGGCACAGAGATGCTCTCTGATCCGACACTTGCCATCACGTAGCTCCCCACCTCCCTTTCACCCGCTGAGAATGACAGCACTTGGACTGCTTACAACTCTGGATATATGGGAGTGATGTTCCCCACATGGCTAAAGGGAAACGGCTCAGACGTGTGCATTCCTGAGGCCGGCTGAATGGCACGGTCCTGGTGGATTTCTCTACGTTTGAATCAAGGTAGCCACAGGGGTGGTGCTGCATGAGGTTCATCTGGAACTGCTCTTTTCCAGGTCCAGCATGCACAGTAGTTTCTAGAAGCAAAAAAAATGGTTTCTAGGCACCTTGGCCATCTCTCCATGTGAGCTGTCATCATAGCATCCTTGTCCAAATAATATTTCTTCAGATCATTGAGAGATATGTGTCCGTTGTATTTTTCCACATTAAAAATACTTTAAAGAAAGAAGAATATAAAAATCTCTCAGGAACTCATCGCCTAGAGAAAGAGTATCATTGTTTCCTTTGTGAGTGTCTAATAGGTCACAGTATTAACATGTGCTGAATTATTTTAAATGCTCCCTTTTTGAACGTTAAATCTGCTTCTGCTCTCTTACTTACCTGAGTGATACATGGTGAGGAACATCTTCTTACAGAAATCTTCGCTGCATTTCTGATAATTTCCCTAAGGTGTTTTTTTTCTAGAAGTACATATCTGTTATTTCTGGGAAAATGAAATTTGATGACTAAAGCTGGTGCCAAAAAGCTTATTTTTCGCTTATTTTATTTGCTTTCTGCCTGTGTATTATGGGACCATCATTTCTTCACCTGTTCTATTTTTTGTCTGGCCATATGTTTTAAAATAATGTGCATGGTGTCGGTGACCTCTCAGCTTCTAGCAGATTCTTTCACCTCAGCTCTCTCATCTTTGTGGGTTATTATCTCAAACCTCAACACCCATTCTCCATACATAAAACTTCTCCGTGGAGTGGGGCTCCTTTCAGGATGGCAGTCTCTCTAATCCTCAACTTTTATCCAACAACCTGGCTGCACCCTGCTTGGACGCTGAGTCTGCTTCCTGGAATGTGGGCTCGTCTCCCTCAGAGCTCATATTTGATCCCGGCTTGGGTCGCCTGCTTGTAATGAAAACCCAAAAGTGTGGATCCCCAGAGCCTCCATGCCTGCACTACCTTCTGATCCTGCCCAGCACGGGACTCACACCTGCATCACATTTACTTAGAGATTGCAAAGAAACCTCACCTCCCAACCACATCCAGAAAGACAGTGATAGGAAAAACCATGGAACTGGTTTAAATTCACAAATTATTACTCTTGGAAAATGAAATCAAAGGTAAGCACAGCTACTGTGCCCTCAAAGCCCACAAGAAGTCAGTGAGTTATACCAGACTGAGTTTGAAGTTCAGTGTTAAGAGATCAAGTTTCTATCTCAATTGATTGTATGAAAGTAGTTTTATCCTTTTAGATCTCCTAATAGAAATTTCTCCTAATAGAAATTAATACATGTGTTACCCACTCCCTCACTACAACAGTATAATCTGTGGAAACGCAAAAATCCAACTTCAACATTTTGTATTCTTCAAAGGAAAAGGCATAAACAAACAGTCATTGTCCCTAGAACTCAGATCAATCTGTGTTGCATTTGGTGCTATTGTCTAAACGCATGATAAGAATTTATTGTTGGCTTATAGAAGGCTCCTGATGACGTGAGTTATGTCTAGAAGTACCATCTTCTCTATACTTGGCTCTATGTGGCTAATGTATACTGAACACCTCCTGCTGCTTAGATAATGGGCTTAACTTCCACATTCTTCAATTTCCACTTGAGCTTTAGTTCCTCTGCCAAGGTCACACAACATGACATCTCATTATTATCAGGGTCAAGAGCATGGGTTACATTCCAATAAAGGTAGGAATCTTTGTCTCCAAGCTGAAGCTTGTAGAATTATAACAACTAGCCCTTACTAAAGTCTTACAGTATGCAACGCATTGCTTTAAGAGCTCTACAGGCTTTCCAACACATCCTCACAACCACCCCTGAAACATGCAGGAGCCGGGACTACAGAAACCCTGTAGAACTTCACACTTGGAGCTTTTCAGCTTATGGCGATTACGACCATCTGAAAGAAGCCATTTTGGTGTGTAGTTTTTTATTACCTAAGTCAACTAAAAATTTGAAATATAGGAACTATTCATTGAAAAAAATGTTCAATTCTAGATTATTGCCCTTTTTGTGTGGGGGAGAAATTAAACTAGTTTGAGCATGTTGGGTTCACCAATTTTTGTTTTGGCTTGTGAAACATTGCACATTAGATATGGAAATTACCCAGGGAGGATGACTCTTAACCCGCTCATCCTGTTTATGCTGGAGTTGGGGTTTTGGAGCTATAACCTCTCCTTTCATGTTGCAGAACTGGTCTCTCTTTCTGGGGATTTTTTTTTTTTCTTCATTCACTAGAAATGTGTTTTTTTCACATTCCTCTGACCTGAGGCGCGAACTCTGCCAGGTGAGTTTAATTTATTCCTCTGCCAACCACATCCCTATTCTGTCTTTCCTCCCTTTATTTTTAAAGGGGTAACGTTCTACCGAAGTGTTGGCATGACATGTCTTTATAGTAAAATAATCTTTTACTTAATGATGCTTTAAGAAATGTCCTTTTAAAAACACTTCGTTGGTATGAAAATAAATCCAAAATATCTATGGTATAAAATTTATATGGTTCGTGTGACTCGGAGTTTTTGTTTTTCTCTTTGATAAAATGTTGAACTCAAAAAGGTTTATACCCAAATTAAAAATTATTATTATTTTGAGAAGTTTTGAGATATTTGTTTTCTTACAGCCATCATCCACATAACTCGTCTCAGTAGAGCTTCAGGAGACTACTCACAAGGCCCTACCCAGAGTGTGCAAAGTCTATGTCACTGATGAATGAACTAGGGTCTTGCAGCAGTTTTCAGAGCCTACTGTAGACCTGTGCCTACATAGAAATCTATCCCACCTACCCAATGTACTGGAGAAGCATTTGGGGCAAAGAAAAGTCAAGTGAATAACTCAAATCCAAAGTTCTTTGTGACGAGCAAGACAGGAAAAAAAATTAGCCTAAAATTACTAGGACTGTTGGCATCTTTTTCTTTCTATTACTTTAATCATTATTTGCTTATTTCATTCCCATATATTTGGCACCCTTGGCAGAATGGTCCTCAAACTTTTGTGTCCACAGGATTCAACTGAAGAAATTATTATAATACAAAATTTTGGGTCCTTACCAGAGATCATGATACATTTGTGCCCAAGAATCTTCCTTTTCAGTAGTTTTCAGGACATTCTGATATAGGCAGCCTCTTGGATACACTCTGGGAAATAATTTTATAACTTGCAAGGTTGAGGATGATTCTCCTATCAACAGGATTACAAACATGAAAAAGGCCTGTTTTATTCCTTGGAAAACTTTAAAAAGTTATATAGATTTTAACATCAATGCTAAATGCTAAATAATAATAATAGACCAAGTATTATTCTAGACTATATTCACACATTAGTTCAATGATTCCTCATAATAACATTACTACTCCCATTTTACAGTGGTAGAGACTGAGGTGCATCAAGATTAAGTAACACGTCCAAGGGCAAGATGCCAGGTCTGGCTCCCTCTGGATAAACCCAATCCTCTTGCCAGGACTTTCCAGTACTCTAAATAACAAGATAAAGCAATGAATAATAAGTTAGGGAAGAATGACACAGCCAAGCTGGTTTAATGGGTAGAATGGAGAAGGAACTTAGATTTATTGAGTGCCTGCTGCATGCCACAATCCATCTATTTTTAAAATTTAGACATTAGCACTTACTAAAATTTAGAATATCATCTCATTGCACCTTCAGATTTCTCTATATAAAGAAGGGCTAAGGCAAGAGAATCGCTTGAGCCTAGGAGTTTGAGGTTGCTGTGAGCTGTGATGCCACAGCACTCTACCAAGGATGACAAAGTGAGACTCTGTCTCCAAAAACAAGAATAAAATATCTTATTTCACAGGGATGTTAAGAGGATTGACAAAAACAAATAATGTAAAGTATCTAACACAATGTTCAGCAGTAAACATTCCAGAAATGTTCACAACTATTACTTTGATTATCATTTTAAAAATTATGTGTAATCAACAAAATTGTGTATATTTATGTTATACAACACGATGTTTTAATGTAAGGATACATTGTAGAATGGCTAGATCATGCTAATTAGTGAATTTGTTTTCTCACATACTTATTTTTGTGTGTGTGTGGCAAGAACATTTCAAATTTACTGTCTTAGAAAGTCCAAGTGCTCAATACATTTTCATTCTCATTAGTGACAGTTGAGAAATCTAAGGCTCAGGGAATTTAGAGAACTTGGTCAAGGTTAGCCACCAGCAAGATCTTAGATTCGAATCTTTATCTGCCTGTGTCCCCTGAATATGCCGTGTTGCCATCCAGCTTCAGGGAGGGGAGGATGTCCTTCCATCTGGTGACCCAGAGTAGCTTCCTGGATGAGACAGCTCTAGAAATTGGGCCTTGCAGGATGGATAAGAGTTTCAGGGGCAGCAATAATGAGGAGGGCACTCCAATTGTTGCCACAGCCCTTTAACCTCACTGAAATTATGTCTATAATTAACCAAAACCCAAATCTCTCAAGACTTCAGCCTTCAGAACCTCTGCCAAAACAAATTTCAGGCAGGTTAAAGAAAAATGTTCCTGGATTCCTTCAAGATATTCACATGACATGTGCGGGGAAAGCTTGTGTACTTAGGGTAGAAGTGGAGATTGGACATCAAGGTTGTTACAGCAGATGGGTCACAGTGTCCTCAGGAGGCGGGCCACAGCCATCTTTTGGACCCTGAGTGTGAGTGTGAGCCTGAGCCTGAGGAAGGTCACAGCCCGGTGGATAATAGTCCACTACATGGAGAGGAGTAAAGGGATTCTGCTGGCGTGAGCCTTTCTGGGGGAAATTCAAAGGCTGAAAATGTAGCTCCCTACCCCCTTGGAGTTATACCCCAGAGTGTAAGCCTCTTATCAATGAAGTTTTCTTTTAGTGCTAATCTATCATAAAAGAAAATAAGAGCTCACAGAAGCCCAAGTGTCTCTACCAGTAAAATCAGGGACCAAGTGAAGGGAAGGGGAGAGTCAAGGCTGGACCCTACTCTTCTGGCTCCCAGGCCGGTCATCCTTCCCAGCTACAACCTGCTTAGCCTGGGGTTTCTCTGCATAGTGAGGCTGGCAGAGAGCACCTCCACAACACTGGCCCCAGAGCAGCCACGCAAGGGAAGGGGAGTCAGAAAATTCCCTTTTCTGTTTCCTTAGAAATCTCACTTACATTCATTCACCGCCTCTATGGGAAAAGTTCTTTTTTCTTCATTCTGAACATCTCTTTATTCAGCCAGTTCCCTCATATCTTCATTCAATAAACTTTTTTTTTTATTACTTCCTCCTGTAGTGTTTTCTTGCCCTCCGGTGTAGTTGGGATCACAAGGTCCGGCTGTCTCGTTGTCCTGTTGTTGTTGTAGAGACAGGGTCTCACGCTGGCTCGACTGGCTCAGGGGGTCTTAGCTGGTCTCGAACCTCTGAGCACAAGTGATCCGCCTGCCTCGGCCTCCCATAGCCCTGGGACAACAGGCGTGAGCCACCATGCCCGGCCATTCAGTAAACATTCATACAAATCACCCATCACGTGCCAGGCTCTGCTCTGCCTTCTGTGGAGACCATGGTGAAGAAAGGAGACCCCCACCTCCACCTGCACTGAGGAGGGCCAGTCTGAAAACAAGGAAAACGTCTTACAAATGTGACATGTTAGAAACAGTAAGTGCTAAGGAGAAAAAGAGAAAGAGAGAAAGTTGGAGCAGGGAGTGTCAAATATGAGACGGGGTAGCCAGTGAAGACCTCACCCAAAAAATAGTGTCTAGAGGCACACAGGTACCTGGAGGAGAGGACCCAGGTGAAGCTGCAGAGCAGAGGCCTGAAGTGAGTCTACCTGGCAGACGGGGGATCAAAGGTCTGAGTGGCCAGAGGAGGAGCAGAGGGAGGACATGGGAGGTGAAGTCTGAAAGGGAACAAGGAAAGCACAATTCCCTGTGTGTGAGGAGGGAACTTACTGGGGAGTTCTGAGCAGAAGAGAAGGTTGATGTGCATGAGTTTAGCAGGATCCTTTGACAGTTATGCAGAGAAGAGGCTACAGGGGCCCAGCTTAGAGCAGGAGACCAGCTCGGAGGCTGTTGTGATTACCCACAGTTACTCAGTTGATTATAGGTCGTTGATATTTTTCAGCCCTCTGAATGCTGACGACGGTTCTATAACCTTCCATTCCCAGGCTCCATAGCTTTTTCTCCCTTAGCATGACTTACACAAAACAAACCTCTCCATTCATTCCCACCCTGGATGTCCCTGCTGATTCTGAACAATGACAGCTCTGACACAAAGAACTGCAGGTGAAGCTGAGATGACAGAGTGGCAAATACTTCACACTGGTTCTCTCAGCACTCCCTCCAGTGCCCTTCTCGTGAGTCTTCCTTGCTTCAAAGGCTGGAAAAGTGGAAAGTAGAGTGATATTTTCCAGACCTCCTTGTAGCTGCAATGTCTATAGTGCCTGGAGTTCCACCAGGCGTACACATCACTGCAAGACTTGGAGGCAGAAGCGAGCAAGGGGTGGTGGCCAAATCGAGAAGGGTGAGATCTTCTGGAAAGCATGGTACAGGGTGGGGGGCGTGGGTCCTTTGACATGAGCTAGTATTGTGCTGTTACAGGTGCCAAGTGGGGACCAAAAAGATGATAGCAGAGGGGTATATAGATCCCCAAACAGCGTTTCTCCTGGACACCCTGTCCTCGGCCAGTATTCCCAACCTTGGTTCCTTGTCCGGCCTACATATTGAGCCAATTTCCAACAGCCTGGAGTAAATGCTTTTTAATTAAATGAGACCAAAATGGCTGCAGAAATTCAAGCCACCTAACCTCAGTTTTAGGCTTCAGCAAGGACAAGGAAGCAAAAGGGACTTCATCAGTGTTCTGTCCCCAACCTAGGGATATTTCTAGGGAACCCCTTACAAGAATTTCACCTGCATCTCACTGGCAATAAAAACTAATTTCCGTGGGCACAGCTGGCTGCAAGGAAGCTGGGAAATGTACAGGCTTAGCTGGAAACTTTTCACTTCAATAATAAAGGATTTTTCTGTTATTGAGGAAGAGGAAAGTGAATATTGGGTAGGCAGTTCCTGCCACAAATAAAGTCTTTGAGGGTTGTTGAAACTTATTGCTAAATTGCTTTTTAGGTATCTTTTCGCTATCATCACCATAGAAAACGAAAACTAAAACATGAGGAACATTAAATGTACAAATCCAAATGTTTAGTGTACCCATAAAATTGTCTCTTTGTATCAACAGAAGTTTCAACAAATATTTAATTGCCAAAAACACACCAGACTCGGTTCTAGAAAGTGGGACGCAAAGATGAGACAAAACAGATAAAGAGCCCTGCGTCAAGAGAATCTGGTTACAATACAGGGCATTTAGGGACTGTGCTGTCATTTATATCATGACCTTTGGATTGACCCGTTAAATATGGATGATTGATAAAAATTCTGATTGGGGTTTTGGAATGGTGATCTGAAGCCTTCCTTTTGATACATGAGATTTTTTTCAGAGTAGAACCCAGAGTTTATTGAGGGCACTGAGAATCTGTGATGATAAAGTCCAATAAAGTTCCAGTACCTGTGAGCAAGTTGAATTTAGACCTCAATAGTCCAGATCTTCTTTATCAATCTTTCCACCCTCCATGCATCCTCCACACTGGTACTGAAGTGATGCTTGTAATCAAGGAATAGTCAAAAGCATTATTATAGTTAACATTCCCTCTGTGCTGGCCAAGTGCTGGGCACTGTTGACAATGGCTGTGAAGATCAGAAGATAGAGAACAGAGGAACCCAGGAGGGAAGCAACAGGACTTACTGGGAGATAAGATAGCAAGAACCACCTAGGATTCCAATGTGGGAGCCTGGGCGTATGACTGGCTCATTCACTGATAAGGACGTGTGGGGAAGGGAATACTTCCGCAGGGGAAAGGGGAGCTGCCTGTAGGACATCAGATGATCACATCTTCATCTGTCCCCATTTTTTATTCCAATCTAACACACTGATAAATATGCTACTTCAGAGGAGCTGCTACCTCCATTCAAAATGTGACCAAGACTTCAAATGTTTTTCAGTGTCACTGTTGAAACCAAATGGGGAAGAAAAGCACCTGTCACCTGACTCTTCTTGCAACCTGGGACTATTTCTTCCTGGCTTTGAAATCTCTTAGTTAATGAGCTACAGGAGACAGAATGTTTGCTCAGGCTCCTTTCAAGGCTGGTTGTTATGTGAAGATTCTCACCAAAACCATATTGATGCTTTTGTGTTTTTCTTCTGCTCTTACGGGGAGTGGGAGATGAAAGAGGCGAATGTAGTGAAGGCTGTTCTCTTGCTGCAGTGGCAGGGAGCAAGGTGAGCCCTCAGGAGTCCTGCATGCCTACTAGGCCATCTAAATTACAAGATGGACAAGGTGGCAGGTGTGCAAGGGCGGACAGTCTATGTAACAGCTAGCTCACAGTAAGGTTGTCTGACCAGGAGAAGCTTCTTTGAGGAGTAAAATCCTCATAATTCCCTTCCCTCACTAAAATACAGAATTTCTATATATAAGAGCTAGGGGTTTTGTAAAAGCAGGGGGAATTTATAAATTAAAGAGACATTATTAAATTCTATTTTACTTGCAGCCCATTTATTTTTAGGCCTAGTATAATTGCTTCCAGACCTTGAGCTTGCTGAGTTGGTGGTTTTGTCTGGCTCTGCAAAATGACCTGTTAATTGAGACTCAACTCCAGGCGCAGGGATAATAGTCCCTACTCCCTCTGGCACTTGTGGGGGTCAGAAGCAGAGCCCAGACTAAAGAGGAAGAGATGAGCTTTTCATTATCTTTCTGATTCTGCCCATCACTCACCCAAGCCACTAGGCTATGTTAAACCCATCCGATCCCCTTTTCTCTTCCCCGACTTCTACTTAGCTTTTGGCATCCTTCTTTGGAAACAACAATGTGTTATACAGCGTTGTGGAGTCAGATTTGGTTTGGAATCTGACATCTGTCCCTTGGTGCAAATTAACTCAATCCCTGAGCCCTCAGTTTCCTCACATGTGAAATGGGGCTAAGAGTAGGAACCCTCTCACAGGGTTGTTGTAAGCCTAGATAATCCAACACAACAGATATAAAGGTCTCAGCACACTGTCTGGTATTCTATAAATTTTAGAGATAGATAGATGGATTGATCAAAAGTCCATGTTCAACAGGGTCACACTGCATCCAGTTATACCAGTTTCCAGTAGCAAATAACTGTGTCTTGACTAAAAACTTTTAATGAGAACCAATATTCCAAACAAAGCAATCACCTTGACTACCTATAGTATTTCTCCGGGGAGAAACAAGACAGGATATTTGTAGAGAAGTTCTCACCAATTATCTTTTAAATTGCACAAAATCTGCTGTTTCTCATTGAGCAAATCAATCCTTTCATTCTAGAGCTTGTCTCTAGCAATGACAATTAAAATTTTGCAAAAAATCACTGACCACGGCCTTTATCCATCCAGAAACCTTCCTGTTCAGGGGCTAATTCCTCTTTACTCTCATAGATATTATATCTATAAAAACTTTACATCTAATGTAAGAGTTTTAGTTGCCTTTCTTTTTATTATTCATTTATCTTATGTTCCCAGGTCATTATACTAGAAGAGCTATATAACCACCCAAGCACCATCCAAAAACATGTAAATGTAATTTGCAAGAAAACTTTTGACAGGTCCCTTTGGGCCTATTTGATATAAGCTTAGTAAAAGAATGCATTTAAATTCAGTCTATTTTTCTGGCTAAAACCTCCCCATTTGCTCCATGTTTATACAAGAATGTGTTCACACTCTCCCGGAGGCTGGACTTGAACCTCCATATTCCCTCTGGGGCATATCTCTATAATGCACCAGTGGTTTTGATGACTTCCCAAAGTTCCCGCTCCCAGAACACACTATCTGAAAACACCCAAAAACAGGGGCACAGAAAGAAGAGCATCTTGAGAGCACTGGTCATTTAGATGCAGTGGCTCCCAGGAGCCGGAAGCAGCAGATCCGGGACACTGCAGCAGACCAGGAAGAAAATAGGAGTTAAGCACCTTGTATAGTGCACAAATAATGTTCTTCACACTTACAGAGCACGTCACACGGAGGCCTCCAGCCTTTTGCTTTTCCAGTTCATCTTTCATTCCATCACTGGATTTGCCCTTCGAGGATATAGCTATGATTGGGTCAGAGCTTGGCTTAAAATACCTTTAGCCTGACACAGGAGCCCTTGACCCTGGGCCTTTCCAGGTCCACCTACTACCATTGCCCCTCACATTCTTGACTTCAACCACTCTGAGATCATCCTCCCCCCCACCCCACCCCACCCCCACCCCCCGTTCACCACACCTTGCTCTCTCCCACATCTTTCTGTTGGCTGTTTCTTTCCCCTGTTGAAATCCTACCAGTTCATCAAGGCCCAGCTTAAAGTTAGTCTCTGCAGGGAAGGCTTTCCAAAGCCTAACGTTGATGTACACCCTCCATCCCCGCTATTTCTGGGCACTTTGAGACAGGCCTCTGTTTGCACACTGTACACACCAGTGTATGACTAATTTTTATTCATTTCTCTCTCCCTTGTTACATAGCAATATCTTCAAAAGGAAAGAAACATGCTTTGTAAATGTTATACACTCCTGAATTTCAGAAAAAGTGAATGAAGTAAAGAATGAATAAATGAACAAACCCAGCAGGAGGGCCCCGTGATAGATGCCACAGATGACACCAACTTTTCCTTCCACGTTGTCTGGATTACCCTACTGACTGAGTTTGCAGAGGATTTCTGGGAGCTGGTAACAGATCCCCAGGGAAAGACCCCTGCAATCACAGAAAAGCAAGTGCACCTTGAGAGGATAAGCAAGACCTTCTCAGTTGCCAACTTCTTCTATCATGAAAATTAAAGAGAGGACAGTATCCCAAACCATCCTTAGTGAGAACAGAGCGGGAACTGTAGGGGGAGAAAACAGGGTGCAGAGATTCCTTTGCAGAAAAAGCACAGCTCTGTGGGCCAGGAATTCTTCCCTTTAAGAGTCATATGCTCTGGAATGTGCAAGGGGAAACAGTCTCAGTAGGGTCTTGACTCAGCAAGGCCTGGGATTGATGCCTGGGGCTGTTCTGCCTGGTCCTAGGCATTTAGATTCACAGCAGTGCGAGCCCAGTTGCGCACGCTGGCCTGTATCGGTACAAGCCCTAAATCAGAACCACCCGTTCCACCTCCTCCCCATCTCTGGCTCGGAGCCTCCCCCTCGCCCCCCTTCCCTCACTGCAGGCTCATTAAGGCCTTTCCCAGTGCAGAGACACTGCATTTGGGGGACTGGGGGAGTGTTTGATATTTTCCACTCTGCGTGTCAAGGGCATTTACAGTCGGCGTCAGAATGTTATGTCGGTCTGAGCAGCGACTTTGAAGTGTTTGTGGTAGAGGCCACATGTGCAGGCAAGATGTGCCTCCTCCCCGCTCCCTGGATCCCTGAGGCTCCTGCTCAGCTCTTTCCCAGCATCATGTGACAAGGAACAACACCACTTAACCCTTTACTTCTTGGTGCCCTCAGCCGTTATTATCACTATCGTTGTTATCATTGACCTTCTTTTGAAAAGGCTCTTTATCCTCCTCCTCCTTCGCATCAGTGGAGACGGTTTGGAAGCTTCTGGTCACCACTTCTCGCAACATTTTTTGTGCTTGTTATTGCTCCCACTGTCCATGAACTTGGGCATAGAAACGTTATTTCCAAATAGCACGCGCAAAGCCAATTCATGGATTCTAATAATGTGCGGACCGTAAGAGCTACGGGGTTCCTGACACTTTTCTGCCATCCCAGAGTCAAGTCAGAGAGCCAGCAGGCTGACCGGTCCCGTACTTCTTCAATCCCACAGGGTGTGATGCTCACCCACCGCACAGGGCGCCCCCAAGTGGAACCATCGTGTTTTCACCTGATTATTAATAAATGGTAAATCACAGGAAGCCCTTCAAATGTCACTGGGCCTAGTCCATGAAAGTCTAGGCTCCTGAAACCCTGAGCTAAATACATCTGTATAACAAGAACACTTGTACCACGCTTGCTTTGAAATAAAAAATACTTTTTAAAACGTTAGGAGTAGAAAAAAATAAGGAAACATATATGAGACTTTCAGAGGAAATATTATCAGCTGAACTGAGACTCTCTCTGGGCTGCGGGATTTGGCTCAGGCAAGGGAGCAGGGCTTAGATTCATAATCTGCAAAACTCCTTTCACCCTTGAGGCTCTGCAATGCTCAGCTCTCAAATACCCTGGAAAGGTCTTAGGTGTAGCTGCATGGGTGGGAGGGGAGGTAAAGGGCATCAGTCTTTCTGGGGATCAGTTTATATTCACAGTGCTCTCCCCTAGAATGATCTGAGCTCTGTAATAATAGCTACACTCCTTTAGTTTAATTTAGATCTGAGAAAAGAAAGAGAGGTGCCTTAATATTGGGTTATTAAAATACTAATAAAAGTTACCATGTGCCAGGCAATGTGCTACCAGGTATGTCTAAGTTGGGCCCCATAGACCACTTGAGGATCATTTGAGGAATGTTTTGCTTCTCTGTGGCACTGGTATCACAAAAAAAAAAATATGCATGGACCTTGTTTTCTTGTTCATCACCTTTTGTTAGTGTTGTGTATTTAACATGTGGCCAACTCTTCTTTTAATTTGCAGCAGAGAAGGAAAAAGGTTGGACACCCATGTCAGCTAGACAATAATGTGCTATATTAGCATTATCTTATTCAAGGCTCATAAGAATCCAATGAGTTAAAGCTATGATATTATCTGTATCCAAACCTCAGAGAGCTTAATAAAGTGCCCAGAAGAGTAATAAAAAATGGAGAATCCAGTCCATGGGCCCCAAACTTTCAGACTATAAGTAACATCTGCTTGGCTGACCTCCATAGCACAATTCTGCCTATTCAATCAAGGTCAGGGTCACCTTTTCTTATCCTAAGACAGCTCCTAAGATGCCATGTGCCCTTGTTCCACAGTCACCACCAGCATTGAGTCAGGATTGTTTTCTCAATACCTCCTGAGTAAGGTGTGAGCGAATGGCAGGTAATAAGCGTGGGGAGAAAGATGCTAAACTTCTGTAATAACAGTCTGCCCAGGGACTTCCCTAACAGGAACAGGGCACTTTCCCAAAGTAGTCAGGGGATTCAAATCTGTTGGAGTCAGGAATCCATGTTCCCTGACCAGAAATACCTTCCTGATGGCATCAACTCAAGCTCCTTGCACCCTGTCTTCTTATACCACAGGCTCTGAGCTTTACCGGCCTGGCAACAATTAGGCAAAACAATAAATAAGTAAATAAATAAAAATGGATCAAAGAGAAGGACATTGTCTTAAATAGTTTGTTAGAATAACTTTGCTATTTATGTTTGCTATGGCCAGGGTCAAAGTCTTTCCCACCAAATAGTGTTTTCAGACTCTTGTGAAGAGCCTCACTGAGAGGAGAAACAAAAAGGAGAGAGTTAGTAGTGTTTTGTTGCAAAGCTGCCTTAACTCATAAGTTGTTCCCAGGAGGGCTGCTAGCGTGGGATTAGAGGAGGGGTATACCATGTTTTGTTTTGGTTTTTCGCATTTGCTGGAATGAGAGATCTTTCTGGTCACTGTGCCCTAGAAAAAAATATTTGATATGGAAAAGTATCCAAGACATGTGATCCCTAAAAAGTCCACTTGGCCCAATGCTTGAATTATGTTTTCAATCAAGGATTTCTACCTTTAGTCCCCTCCGACCTTAAGCAGTGGAAACCTTGACCCACTCATGCCCTGATAAGGCTTGTCCCTTTATATGGCTCTCTCCTTGACAGAGCTTATTCATTTTGTCTCCAACATACCAGAAAGAAAGAGATATATTTTTCTGTTGCAGAATGGATAAATCCAAGTATTTTCATTTGTTTTAGAGCTGAGTTGGCAGCTGGTTCTCACAGGAGAGGGGATTGGCAGCTAAGTCAATTTTAAATTAGGCATTTGTCATGATTCAGCATACTCATAAACTTGAAAAAAAAATCCCAAATCTTAAAGGTCAAAACTAACAGCACTAACATCTACCTATATTTCTTAATTAATAAAGACAGTTGGTGGTCCTTTGCCTGCTGGTCTGTATTAATACCTAAAATAGTTAACCTTTTCTGTATTCTTTTATTATCCTTTTATGCTTTCCTCTACCTTTTCCAGTGTGTCTTTTCTTTCACCCCTTGCTTTATATTTTCCCTTGCTCTCTGACTTTAATCCTTACCTACTCTTTTTCTAATTGAATACAGTTTATTCCAGATTGATTGAAGTAAGATGAGAAACCAATGGAATATGATGCAAATTATAAAACAGAACATTAATTTGAAATCTTTATCTGAAACAGGGTTCACGTCTGTCTTTTTCTGTTTTGTGTTGCTATGACAAAATACTTGAGACTAGGTAATGTATAAAGAAAACAGGTTTATTTTGAGCATGATTCTGCAGTCTGGGAAGTTCAAGACTGGGCAGCTGCACTTAGTGGAGAGAGTCCCGTGAGAGTCTCACTCCGCATCGGAACATGGCAGGAGAACCAAAAGGGACATGGGCAGTGCAAAGAGATCAAGTATGAGAGACAGCCTGGCTTTATCACAACTGTGTGTCTTTCTCTCTCTCTCTGGAACTGATCCATTTCCATGAGAACCAATTCAGTCTCAAAAGAAAGACATTAATCCATCTTAAGGACCTAATCACCTGTTAAAGACACTGCCTTGCAATACTGTTACCTTGTGAACCAAGCCATATTCAAATCCTAGCAACTTCTACCTAAGCCGTCCCCCCCAACTTTTCTGTTGCTATCTCTTTCTTTCTTTATTGCCATTATTTTCCTCTTTTCCCCCCTTTTCATTTTCCTCCACTTTATTCCAGAAGGAATAGAATAACTATCATTCATTGAATACTGAATATATTCTAACTATTCACTAACTCACTAAAGATAAAATATTATATATTTATAAATTATGTCATCTTAACCATAACTGGAATTATAAAATTCAATTGATTTTCTTACTATTTTATAGGCAAGGAAACCATGCCTTGCCTAACACAGTCAAAGGTAGAATGAGAATTCCATCCCAGTTTGCCCAAGTTCCGTGTCAGAACTGTAAATGGGTCCTCCATTCTCCATTCTTCTGTTGATCTCAGGACTGAAGAGGTCACGTAACCCTCAGGGTTCAGGACATTTCAACTTAAGGTCTAGCTACCTTTAGACCTTGACCTGCAGGCTCAAACTTCTTTTGAGTATAAAGAGTATACTTCAAGTATACTTCTTTTAAGTATAATCGAGTTTCAGCAGTTATGTGCCAAGGTGAATAGGAGTATAAGGGAGGGTGAGGAGCCCTTTGGTTCTCTTTTATTAATTGCAATTCCTTTAGATAATTTTTTATTTCTTAAATAGATGGAATAAGATCTAGCATTTGGTAGACTAAGAGGGTGACTATAGTTAACAATAATTTATCATATATTTCAAAATAACTAGAAGAGTGGAATTGGAATGCTCCTAACACAAAGAAATGATAAATGCTTGAGGTAGAGACCCCAGTTACCCTGATTTGATCATTAGACATTGTATGCTTGTATCAAAATTTTGCATGTACCTCATAAATATGTATAACTCCCATATACCCATAAAAATAAAAAATAAAATAATTTTTAAACAGCCAAAAAAGTACAATTGTGTTCACCACAGCATTTTAATTTTACCTTAAGATGTAACTCACTAAAAATAAAAACACTTTTCATTAGGGAAGCATTATTTTTTTTTAAATAGCCCAAGTGAAAAACATAAGTGTCGTTACTATCATTAAAACCTGCTTTCTTGCCACAAATTGAAAAGAGGTAGTGAATAAGAACAACTAGCATCTTATACCTTACACAAATGAAAACATGACCATTTCGAGTTAAAGGCTGAATCAAACATCATAGAAGATGGCAAGTGTAAAGACTTAAGTTTAGGAAATGGTGCAGGAATCTCTTCTTTTCATCCTGAGAGCTTCAGGGAGAAACAAATACATCTAAACAAAGAACTGTCTACACAACCTTGTTCAAAAAAAGTTGCACTGATAATAGCTTTCCTTGTAAAAATTTAGCTATGATTTTGCCTATTATCACATAGTATCTTGCAAAATCATATGGTAAATTCAGTTTCCTTCCTAGCTTAAAGCAAGTTACGTTCTATGATTGCAGTGTTGATAAGGAGTAATAAAGAGGAAAATGAGCATCTCAGTGATCTAAATGGATCTCAGATATTACTCATTTCTTTTATCACTTTGGCAGGACAACTGAATGTGAGTAAAATAATGACAAATTTGCTTTATAAACAGGAGCATATTGATTAATTTGGCTCTGAACTTATTCATTCAAACTTATTAATTTGGCTCTGAACTTGTTCTGCTATCTCAAGGATGGTTCATTTAAGAGGTTCCATTTATTAAATATATATATATTTATTGTCCATCCTGGATTGGGGAGCATGTGTATTTATCTCTCCATGGTTTCACTCACTTTTGGAAGACCAGTGGTGGCAGGGGCAGGAAGTAAGGAGTCATCCAGTTGGTGATCTGGAGGATATTAGAGATGTTTGGCCCTGCCTTCCTCTTCCTTGGAAGAGCACAGGGTGCATCTCTTCACCTCTTTCTCTCTAGGAACTAGCTCTGTCCTTTCAGATTAAGAAGACTGGTCACAGTCCAGTGCTAGAGATGAGTAAACTGGACAATTATGAGGCCAACACCAGCTATCTAATTAGCAGGGTCCAGAGAAAGGTGAAAAATGGGTCCCTTTGTTTAAAATACATGAGGAAATGCCATGAAAGGTGTACATAAAGCTTTTCCTTTTTTCTGCTCTCTTTCAACTTGTCATAGTGATTTTTATCTGCTATTGAATGGTATTTTAAGTAAACTGAAAAATTTTTAATATTGCCATGAATTTTTTCATTTATCTTTATATTGTACAAAAATAGTTTTCTTATTATTTTCAATCTCAGATTAATGTAAGGGCACATACAATTAGGTTACACTGTTTGCATTTATTAGGTCAAATCAAGTTGTAGCTTAGCCCTTCACCCAGGAGGTGTGACATATACCCCTACACTGCACGCAAGAGGTGAGTAGTTACCACACCCCTTACCCCCTCCTCTATACCCCCTCCTCCTCTCTTAAATTTCAATGTGTTTTTCTCTTGTGTGGCCTACAGCTGTTCATCCACTAGTATCATATCAACATTGAGCACATTGGATGCTTGTTTTTCATTCTTGTGATACTTTACTTAGAAGGATGTTCTCTAAATCCTTTCAGGTAAATACAAAAGATATGAAGTTTTCATCTTTCAGATGAATAGTATTCCATGGTATACATATACCACAGTTTATCCATTCATGTGTTAATGGGCACTTGAGATGTTCCACAACTTTGTGAATGTGAATGGGGCTGCTCCAATCATTTGAGTGTAAATGTCCTTATGGTGAAATTATTTTTTTCTTCTGGGTAGATACTGAGTTATAGGATTGCAAGATCAGATGAAAAGTCTATTTTTAGCTCTTTGAGGATTCTCCATACTTCTTTCCAAAGGGCTGTATTAGTTTGCAATCACACCAACAATGTGTTAATGTTCTCTTCTCTCCACGTTCATGCCAACATCTGCAGCTTTGGACTTTGAAACATGAGTTATTCTCAGTGGGGTTAGGTGATATTTCAAGGGGGAGGTTGATTGGCATTTCTCCGATAATTAGGGATGATGAGCATTTTTTCATGTATTTATTAGCTGTTTCTCTGTCTCTTGGGAGAAGGTTCTGTTCATGTCTCTTGCCCAATGATAATTGGGGTTCTTTGTTCTCTTCTTGTTGATTAGTTTGAGTTCTCTGTAGATTCTGGCTACTAGATCTTTGTCAGATTCATAACAGGAGAATATATTCTCCCAGAGGTTGTCTGTTTGCTTTAATTGTTGTACCCTTAATCAGGTCCCATTTATTTGTTTTTGGTGTTGCTGCAATTGGCAAGGGGGTCTTCTTCATAAAATCTTTTCCCAGACCAATATCATCAAGAAGTTTTACCACATTTTCTTCTAGAGTTTTTATCATTTAATGTCTTAGATTTAAATCTTTTATCCAACATGAGTCAATTTTTGTAAATGGTGAAGATGCAGGTCTGTTTTCTGTCTTTTACATGTGGTTTATCCAGTTCTACCAGCACCACTTATTAACAAGGAATGTTTTTATCCAATATAGGCTTTTGTTTGCTTTATTTAAAATCAGATGGTGATATGATCAGAGCTGGTTTCATCTCTAGGTTATTTAGTCTGTTCAGACATAGTCTGAGATCTATGTCTGTATTTCTGTGACAGTATCATGCTGTTGTAATCAGTATAGACTTGTAGTATAACTTGATATTTGGTAAAGTGAAGCCTTCAGACTTGTTTTTATTTCTTAGAATTGTATTGACATTTCAGGTTTGAAATAAAATGAAGAATAATTTTTTCAAGTTCTTCAAAGTATGACTTTTTTGCTGTAAAGGAGATTTCTTTAAATCTTTAGATAACTTTGGGTAGTATGAACAATTGAACAAGATTGATTCTTCCCAGGCATGAGCATGGTATGTTTTTCCATCTTCTGCTATTTCTTTTCTCAGGATTTTATAGTTCTCTCTGTAGTGATCCTTCACATCCTTTGTTAGGTATATTCCCAGGTACTTCATTTTCTTTGAAGCTACTGTAAGGACAATTATGTCTTTGATTTGATTCTCAGCTTGACTGTTGTTGGCATATATGAAGGCTACTGATTTGTGGACATTGATTTTGTATCCCAAAACCTAACTGTAATTCTTGATCACTTCCAGGAGTCTCATGATTGAGTCCTTGGAGTTTTCTAGTATAATATCAGATCATCAGCAAAAAGTGAAAGTTTGACCTCATCTTTCTCCATTTGGATACCACTGATATTTTTCTCTTTCCTGATTGCATTGGCTAGGACTTCCATCACCGTGTAGGATAGTAGTGACAATAGTGGACATGCTTGTCTGGTTCCATTTCAAAGTAGAAATGCTTTCACTTTTACTCTATTCAGTATGATGTTGGCTGTGGGTTTGTTGTAGATGGCTCCTATCAGTTTAATAAATGTCTCTCATGCCTATTTTCTTAAGTGTTCTTATAAAAAAAAATGGTGCTGAATTTTGTCAAATGCTTTTTCTTCATCTATTGAGAAGATTATTTGGTCTTTGTTTTTGCTTCTATTTATGTGGTAATTTTTTTGTTTTGTTTGTATTAAATCATAACAGTGTACATTGATACATTTATGGGATTCAGTATACTTATTTGATACACAATGTGAAATGCTTACATTGAACTAAGTAACACATCCATCACAATTATACTCTTTTCTTAATAGTTTTGAAATGTACCCTTGCATCATGCACATTAGGTGAAGTCCCCCCAAATACCCTCCCTCCTCTCCCTTATCCCCCTCCCCTCTCCTCTCTCTCTTCTTCCCTTCTACTTTCTAGAGTATAGTTACATTTTACCATTCATATGAATATATAGGTGATTATATATTGATTTCATAGTAGTACTGAGTACATTGGATACTTTTTTTTTTCATTTTTGAGATACTTTACTAAGAACAATATGTTCCAGCTCCATCCAGGTAAACATAAAAGATGTGTAATCTCCATCTTTTTATGGCTGCATAGTATTCCATGGGTATACATATACCGCAATTTGTTAATTCATTCATGCGTCAATGGGCACTTGGGCTGTTTCCATGTCTTGGCAATTATGCATTGGGCTGCAATAAACATTCTGGTGCAAATGTCTTTGTTGTAAAATAATTTTTGATCATCTGTGTATATACCTAGTAGAGGAATTGCAGGATCAAATGGTAGGTCTACTTTTCGTTCCTTGAGTATTCTCCAAACTTCTTTCCAAAAAGGTTGTACTAGCTTGCATTCTCACCAGTAGTATAGACGTGTTCCCTTCTCTCTGTATCCACACCAACATCTGTAGTTTTGGGATTTTGTGATGTGGGCTAATTTTAATTATGTGGTAAATTACATGTATGGATTTGCGTATGTTGAACTAGCCTTACATTCCTGGGATAACACCCACTTGATCATGATGGATAATTTTTTAAATATGTAGCCATATTATATTTGCTAGGATTTTGTTGAGTAATTTTGCATTGATATAATGATATTGGTTTGTAGCTTTGTATTTTTTGTTGGATACTTTCTTGGTTTGGGGAATCAGAGTGATATTTGCTTCATAGAAGGAGTTGGGGAGGGTTCTTTCTTTCTCTATGTTTTGGAAAAGGTTGTGTAATATTTGTACAAGCTGTTCTTTGAAGGTTTGTAGAATTCTGGTATGAAATCATCAGACTTTTTCTGTTGGAAGCTATTTTGTTGTTACAATTTAGGTGCTTGATATTGGTCTACTTAAGAGTTCTAATTCTTTGTGATTAAGTCTGGGGAGGTGGTGTGATTCCAGATATTGGTGCATTTTGTCCTCATTTTCGAATTTCTGTAGTTTTTTGTAATAATCTGTGATGATCTTTTGTAACTCTATAGTGCATGTTGTTATTTTACCTTTTTTTATTTCTGACTGAGGTTATTAGAGATCTTACTTTTCTGCTTCTAGTTAATCCAGCCAAGAGTTTATCAATTTTATTAATCTTTTCAAAGAAAAAACTTTTTATTTTGCTACTCTTCCAAATGGTTTCTTTGTTCTCAATTTCATTAAATTCTTATTGATTTTTTATTATTTCTTTTCTTTTGTTAGATTTTGGATTGGATTGTTCTTCCTTTTCCAGTTTCTTGAGATGGTTTAGTAGGTTGTTGATTTATGCTTTTTCTGATTTTTAGATGTGGCATTTATTGTGATAAATTTCCTTCTTAGCACTGTCTTTGCAGTATTCCATGGATTTTGATAGCTTGTGGCTTCATTGTCATTATGTTTGAGGAACATAATGATTTCCTACCTTATCTCCTCCTTCACTCAGCTGTCATTCATCATAAGCTTGTTTAGTTTCCCTGACTTTGTGTGGGAATGACAGTTATGTTGGAGTTGAATTCTACTTTTATTCCATTGTGGTCTGAAAAAATACCAGGTATGATATCTATCCTTTTAAATTTGTTGATATTTGATTTATGCTCTAATACATGATCAACTTTAGAGAATGATCCATGAGCTGATGAGAAGAACATATACTCAGTATTATTGGGGTGGAATGTACTATATACATCTGCTGAGCCCATTTGTTCTAAAGTTGTGTTTAAGTCCATTGCTTCTTTGTTTAATTTCTGCTTAGAGGATTCTTCTAGTTCTGTCAGTGGCATGTTGAAGTCTCCATTTATTATGGTGTTGAAAGATATATTGTTCTGGTTTGTTTTATATATCTGGGAGCATTTAAGTTGGGTACATAGATATTTAGGATTGAAATATCTTCTTGTTGTATTGTTCCTTTGATCAGTAGACAGTGTTGATCTTTTTCTTTCTTTACTTTGTGGTTTGAAGGCCAATGTATCTGCAAATAAGATGGCAATTCCTTCTTTTTTTCTGATTTCCATTTGCCTAGAATATTGTTTTCCAAACCCTCATCATGAGTCTTGCTTTGTCCTTGGAAATTAGATATGTTTCCTGAACACAGCATATACTTGGTTTGTGCCTTTTTATCCAGTCAGCCAACTTTCACCTCTGCAGTGGGGAATTCAAGCCATTCACATTATTGAGAGAATTGATACTATGTTGAACTTTTGTTTATCCTGTTTTGTGGTCATATTTATAAACTTTTATTCATGGCAAATAGTTTCTCTGAAAGTCTTGTGATTTTTTAGTAGGAATTTACTTTTAAATGGGGTAGTCTTTTTTTCTATTAGAATCTTTTGTAACTATGGATGAAATTCCAAATTAGTTTTATATTTGCTCTGCCAAATAACCTAGGAATATCACTAACCATGAACCAATTTTACTGTTATTTTCTAAGCTTAAGGTTTTCTAGATCAAGAAGGTCATATAAATTCAAATCTCAAGCACTCACCAAAGAGTGCCATATTTATAAATCATCAGGAGATAATCTTTTTATTCTCCTCATAAAATACAGATAGTAGCATACAAGCTTCCTTGCCATGTCTGAATATTATTGGTAAGCTGTTATTGTTATTTTTCCCCCATCTCACTCTTTAATAAAAGTTGCAACCTTTGAGGTTCTGGATCTGTGTAGATGGCCTTTGTTTTAACTCTCTGCCTTACATGGTTTCAAGGCATTACCTATAATGCCAGTAGAAACTACATTCTTAGGGTATGAGAGACTTGCCTCGTATATACACATTCCATCATATCTTCCTCTCTTACTTGTTTTCAGTTTTCTTTTTGATACTGCAACCTGATGATTGCTCATTCTCAGCTATGACTTCAAAAAACATTTGCTATATTTTGTTGAGTATTTCTAGATTTTTATATTAGAAGGGTTTATAGACTATAAAGTATATCAATTTATTAGAACTGTAAGTATATCATTCAACCATATAAAAATATATTTTAAGTTGAGAAAAGAAGATCAATGTGCATGAATTCAATTTTGTGTTTATTCTAAAAACAAAGCAAAAGTGTAAAACTTCCCTTGCCTACTTCTTTTTGGCTGTATTTATCTTTCATAAAAATCAGACAGATATAGCTAAGCTACTTCATTTCCTACTGTTAAAAGAATGTCCCAACCTTTGATTTTACCAGTATAAAGACACTTTTTAGACTGTCAGTCACTGAATCTTACTATGTTGATACCCTAAGGCTGCCTAAGACCTGCCCCTTTTCAAGTTATGTGATATTGAATAAGTAATTTAATATGGGAACATAAATCATATCTACCCTAAATGGTTTTTGAAAGGGACGAATGAAATAAGAAAGTAGCATATTTAGCCAGTTGCTGGTCACAGCAATTACCATGCTGAGTTATATTATAAATAAATGATGATAGTAATAAATAATAATAATAGGAATAACATTGTAGAATTTGATCACTAAATTCCAGATGACTCTGAAGCACCAACCACAAAACCACAATAAGTTCCAAACAGATCTTTTATGTCATCTAGTTAACTATACATTTTTAATAAAAATCTTAGCTTTCATGATAAAGGATAAGAAGATCTAACTCCTTGCTAAAGACAGTCCAAAACCTGAATTTATATCACTATGTAGGTAGCTCTAGAATTTCCTTAATGTGTGATATAATCAATATAACTGAAGGTAGATGCTGAGAATGATACCTGGTCCTTCGTGGGCACATGTCAGTTTCCTTCCTTTTTTATTATTTCATGTCTTCTTATGTCTTGCCACAAATCTAGATGAAGAGACTAGATTTAGAGAAGAATTGGAAAATGTATGCCATGGCAATGTCAAGATTATTAAATGACTTTTTATTGGAAATTTAAATGAAAAACTTCCTCAGACACTTCTGTCCCTACTTCCCTTCAAGTTAATCAAACTTCAACATTTGTTATTACAGTTCCCACATTAGTATATATCTTAAATTGGTAAATAAAGTCAAGCCACTTAAAACTAATCACTGTGAATTATTCGATCATAATATGAAGAAATTATTATGCTGATCATATAAAAAGGGGTCACCACATTGCCTTAGCCACACAACCGGCAGCACGTTGGAGATTGTACATATGAAAGCCTTGGCTAGTAGCTTTTTCCATTGGCCTAGAACTGACTCTGACATTGGAAGGATTATAAACCAGTATTGTCCACTGTAAGCTACTCAGCATAACTAAATGTACCTACTTTTAGGGAAAATGAGACCAAAATTCTTAACCAATAATCTATACTGAATTTTACATTTTATCTCATAGGTGATACTAATTTTAGTTTATTTCATTGTCAAAATATTTTTTAAAGTTTCCAGTTTTATCTTACATATCTGGTTCAACCCATCTCTCTACCAATTCTGTGCAATAACAACTCGGATGAGTATCTTGTCCAAAATTAAATCCCATCACTTCTGGAAAAATATATTGAGATATAAGAATGCTGTATATACTATGCAACTGAACAAAAAGACAAGACAAAAAAAGAAAAATAATATGCAACTCGAATCTGACTACAAAATATTTTAGAATTCTTTTTATTAAAGTCCAGAAAAAAATCTATTATCTGAATTTTTAAGTATTTTTCTTTTCTCATAAAGTTTGAGACAGGGCATCACTTGGAGCTGGGATAACCTTCACCTTCCCATTGAAGGATATCCCTTAAGTGGATATCCCTAAAAGAGCAAGTGCCTTTCCTAGACTGGAGGTACTTGATAATACCACAGTGATGGTAAGGAGTTAAAGTACTTTCCACAACATTATAAAAGGTTGGAATTAGAAACAACAGTGTGTTTCAGGAAATTGTTTGTAAATTTAATTGTCCAACCTTATGTAGGAGAAAGGAGAATATAGAAAAAGCTATTGAACTAGCACCCAGGTTCTAATTCCTATGTGCCACTAATTCACCATCAGATAATAAATAGGTAATTTATCTTGCCATCTTCACCTCAGCTTCTTTGACCAATAAAGAAAAAAAAATGATGAGTTCTTTGGTTTCTAAACACCATTCTTGAATGAAAGGAACCAGGGTTCCTTGGAACAATATCTGATTCTATGTCTGGGGCAGGTAAAATAGGAGATGAGCCTGGAGCATCTTGTAGTACCAAAAAAGAAGGATGAGTTCAACAAACAGATGGGTGGGGACGTGTCCAGGGAACACAGGAGCCAACCTGAAAGAGTTTCTGATGGCCAGAGTTAGAGGAATTTGATCAAAAAAATAAATAACATAGCTTTGTATTACAACCCAAAATATAAAATACAGGTTGAGTATCCGTTATCTGAAATGCTTAGGACCAGAAGTGTTCCCAATTTTGAAATTGTTTAGATTTTTAGAACCTTTGCATATACTTAATGAGATATCTTAGGAAGGGGACCCAAGCATAAACACAAAATTCATTTAGATTTCATATATACCTCATACATGTATCCTGAAGTTAATATTGTTACAACATTTTTAATAATTTTGTGCATGAAACAGAATTTTCACCATGTTTTGACTGCTACCCATCATGGGAAGTCAATAATGGAATTTTCCATTTGTGGTGTCCTGTCAGCACTCAAAAAATTTCAGATTTGGGAGCATTTCAGATTTTGGATTTTCAGATTAGAGATGTTCAACCTAGAAATATACATGAATACATACCAATATGGATGGTTGGATTACAAAATAATAAATGGGAGAAGAACCAACTCTTCTTTATAGAATTCCAAACAGTAGGTAAAGACAGCCATCCCCTCCAAAGAGTGAAACTGGACACCCCCTCCACACACCCTGAGAATGGCCTAGGCTTAGCAACTTATTTCCAAACAACCAAATAGGGAAAGCCAAAAATAGTAATTTTACATCAGGGAAACCTGGCAAACGAAGTGATTAAAACGACTATCACCAGTGATCTCTTGTGTCTTCACGTATATTTGCTGTGATGTGATGAGAAGGGCATCTCACTTCTATGGTCTTCTTCCCCAAGACCCACACATCACACAATCTCAGCTTGGAAGACATTCTACCCTGCCAGCATTGTCGATGTCATTAAAAATAATAAATAAATAAATAAGAAGAAGAAGACTGAAAAACTGTCACAGACCAGAGGAGCCTGGGGAGGGGAGAGGACAGCTAAAGGCAATGTGCTACCCTGGACTGAATCCCCAAACAGAAAGATGGCATTAGCGGAAAAACAGATGAAAATCAAATAAAGTGTGGAGTTCAGTTAATTTAAAAAAAAAAAAATTGATGGTCTCTAAAGTCTCTCCCAGCTGGTAGCTATAAGAATAGCATTTATTATCTAATTGCTTCAAAACTGTGTTCATATTGCTTACAAAGTGCCAAGAACACATGAAGTAAGGGAATCATTAAAGTAGGGTAGAAAGCTTTAATCAACATTTTTTTCTCTTTCTCTCCTGACTTGCTGCAGTTGTGTGCTTCAGTAATGTAGCATGTGGTTAGTCCAAAGCCATTTTCAAGGCAATACTTTATTAGTGAAAGTCTGTTGTCTCTTGTCCTTTTCTTTCCCAAATCAGCTCACACCCTCTGTAAGAGCAGCCTCTAGTGAACCAGCAGGTTTCCATCTGTTTGCAGTCCTGAGCTTGGGGCTCCCAGGCTGCTCTATCAGTAGGCAGCAAGCTATGAAACTGTTGCTATGGTGATGGTCATAGTGGAGGGCTACCTTTGGCTCATTTGATTTTCCTGGACAGTTTCTTTGCTTTTAAAAAAAAAAAAAAAAAGGAAAGAAAGAAACACAGTTTATGAAGCCCCAATGTGAAATCACGCTGGCCGTGATTCATGACATTTTCCTAAGACTTTATAATGTTTCTTTTTTCTAAATAAGCAATTTCAGGTCAGGTAAAAATGTGAGTAAATCATGCCTGGCTCTTGTTCCAGATGTATCAATTTCTGCTCATTCCCTTTTTCCCCCCTCTCATGGCTTTGGGACAATAAAAATAAGCAATGCCTCTACTCTGGAACCTTTCTAAGTATGCAATATGTAAACGGTATACCGTGCAGAGAGTGAAGTTTCCCTACCTTGGTCATTACTGACCTTAGCATTTTCTCTGGCAATTATGTGAAACAGAGCAATAACGTGGAGTAATGATTTTGGCACACTGCAGACCCTGGGAGGATCAAAGGGGCTGATGTGACAGTTCGTGAAAAGCGGAGGAAGCAAACCGTCCCCCACTGCCAACACTAACACAGCCCTGCGCTTGAGAGTCTGGGAGAGCCCAGTTGCCAAGTGTCTGCCTGCATTTTCTTTGAGGGGGCCAGCCCCAGAGCAGGTCAAGAAAATTATGGCTTTTATCAACCAGACACTGTGGCTCTTTTTGAGGATGGCCAAAGTCTCACTCACTGCTGGTAACTGCAACACATGTGGTCTTTTAAAGAGAGGACACGAGTATTTTTATTTACTGGAAAAGAAGGTGCCCACATGAGACTTCATTTATTTGGACTACTTAGGGCAAGGCTGAAAGGGGCGAGATGTTTGGGAAGAAATTAAGAGTGAGGGCTCTGGAGACAGACTGCCTGGCTTTTAATTCTGGCCTTCTCAGTTCCCATCCTGTACAAGGTAAGCAAATTCTAACCTCCATCAGTTCTCCATCAGTAAAATGAAGACAATGGCAGTACACAAGTCCCATACCGAGCTACAGATGAACACATGTGAAGTACTTAGAACCCTGCCCAGTACACAGTAAATCCCCAATAAATATCAACTACTGTCATTATTTTCATTTTAATCATCATTATTGAGGAAAGAAAGTAATCAAGTATTCTGATGGTTTTTCCCATTGTTTCTTCTTCACTTATTCACTAAGGACTTAAAATATATTAGCACTGTGCTAAGGCCTGTAGATCATTTGGGAACCAACAAGTCCAGCCCTTTGCCTTTAAGAATTTATATTCTGTTTCCACATTTTGGCAATTGTAAATTGAGCTGCGATAAACAGTCTAGTATAGGAATGGGTTAGCAAGCTGTGGTATGTGTATACCATGGAATATTATTCAGCCACTAAAAAAGATGAAAATTATACATCTTTTGTACTAATTTAGATAGAGGTGGAACACATTTTTCTTAGTAAAGCATCATAAGAATGGAGAAGCAAGAATCCAAGGTACTCAATTTTGATACGAGGACAATTGATGACCTAGTACATGGTGGGGGAGTAGGGGAATGGAGGAGTGGAGAAAAGGAAGGAGGGAGGGGGTGGGGGTGACAGTGTTTGGTACACCTCTTGGGGGAGGAACACATTTATAAGAGGGACTTTGCTTAACAAATGCAATTAGTGTAACCTAGATCTTTGTATCCTCAGTGAATCCCCAACAATTTAAAAAAAAAAAAGATTTATATTCTGGAGGGTGCCCCACCCACCTGATGGCTTTTCAGTGGCTTCATTTTGGGCCCCATTCCAGGTTCTATTGCTTAAGTCCTGCCCCCTCCCCAAGTTTGACAGCCCCACACCCATGCCTGCTTTTCACTGGCTGTTATCCCCTTCCTGAGACACACCCCAGGTTCTTTATGCTTTGTTTCAGACCCGGACACTTCTAACACTAAGCAAAGGACCCTCCCCCTTTGTCCATGCTCAGTAATCACTCCTTTGACATTCTTAAGTGGATTCTCCCATGGCGTCAGGGCTTTGCTCCATTCTTCGAGCTGCTTTTCAAAGACCTTGTCCTATAATACCACCTTGTCATTTTTTTCCTTTCCTTTCCTTTCCCTCTTCCTTTCCCTCTTCCTTTCCCTCTTCCTTTCCCTCTTCCTTTCCCTCCCTCCCTCCCTCCCTTCCTTCCTTCCTTCCTTTCCTTCTTTCTTTCTTTCTTTCGACAGTCTCACTTTGTCTCCCTTGGTAGAGGGTTGTGGCATCATAGTTCACAGCAACCTCAAACTTGGGCTCAGCTTCCAGAGTAGCTGGAACTACAGGCGCCTGCCACAATGCCTGGCTATTTTTAGAAATGGTTTCTCACTCTTGCTCAGGTTGGTCTTCAACTCCTGAGCTCAGGCACCACCAAGCCTGGTCCAGCACCTTGTCATTTCTGACTCTGATCCTGCCCTCAGAATGCTGACGGTGCTTCGCCCATGGATGGTTTTTTCATTGCCTCAGACAAGCATGCTGGGACACAGCCCTAGGATTTCTGCAATTTGGCCTGGCCTTAGGAACAGGGTCTCACTCTGTTGACCAGACTAGAGTGCAGTGGTGTCACCATAGCTCACAGCTCAAGTGATCCTCTTGCCTCGGCCTCCCAAATAGCTGGGACTATGGAGCCCACCATAGCACCCTAATGTTTAAATTTTTGGTAGGAACTGGATGTTGCTATATTAATAGTCCAGGCTGGTCTTGAACTCTTGGCCTCAAGCAATCCTCCCACCATGGCCTCTTAAAATGCTAGGATTACAGGCATGAGCCTGAACCAATCCCTGGACATTTTCTTTGTCTCCTTTTCTATAGTTTATTTCAGACCTTAACTCATTTTTCCTAGGAAAAGTTTAGCTCACAATGCCAGAACATAATCATGCTTCCTAAAGCCAATCTCAATCATCCTGCTACTGTATGAGCATGACCAGAAAACACTCTAACAATGCCCTCTTTTCATTGGTCATACCCTCAACAAGGTCCTCACCTCAGAGGGTACTGTCTGGGTCTATTCATTTATTCAAAAACTCTGATCACTTAATTTATGGATACATAAATAACCAAAACAGGGAAAAATATTACTCACCCACATTGGCCCTCAAAAGCTATTGGGGGGGGGAACTTGTAGCTTAGTGAGTAGGGTGCTGGCCCCATGTGCTGAGGGTGGCAGGTTCAAACCCGGGCCCAGACAAACTGTAACAAAAAGGTAGCTGGGATTTCTGGTGGGTACCTGTGTTCCCAGCTGCTTGGGAGGCTGAGGCAAGAGAATCACCTGAGCCTAAGAGCTGGAGGTTGCTATGAGCTGTGACACCATGGCACTCTACCAAGGGCGATAAAGTGAGACTCTGTCTCAAAAAAAAAAAAAAAAAGATATGGGGGAGGAAACAATAAACAAAATGCATATTTTAAAATATAGAATATTAAGAGTGTGATCAGCTCTGTGGAATAATTAAGCAGGGATGGGGAAAGGAAATGCTCACAGAGAGATAAATGTACAGTTATTTATTTCAACTTATTGGACTGATTTCCATCCCATCATAAGGATTCCCCATAAGATGTTACCTCTGGCTGGAGTATTTCCCATTATCAACCCCTACCACCAGGTTTTTGTTTGTTTGTTTTTGTTTTTGTTTTTTTTGGACACAGAGTCTCAAGCTGTCACCCCGGGTATAGTGATGTCACCTTGGGTGGAGTTGTGGTGTCACAACTCACAGCAACCTCAAATACCTGGGCTCGGGTGATTCTCTTGCCTCAGCATCCTGAGTGTCAGGGACTTCAGATGCCTGCCACAATGCCCAGCTATTTTTGTTGTTGTTGTTGTTGCAGTTGTCATTGTTGTTTTAGCTGGCCTGGCCGGGTTCGAACTCACTAGCTTCGGTGTACATGGTCGGCACCCTACCAAAAAAAAAAAAAAGATTTATATTCTGGTGGAAGAGATAAGGAAAGTACATACAAAGGACTACACTACATGATAGAATGTATTACCCTGTGGTGTGACACCGATTACAAAGTACTTTGGGATTTCAGAGAAAGAAATGACACATGTAGTTAGAAGTTGGGCAGGTCTTTATGGAAGACGTAGCATTTGTCCAGAACTTGAATAACAATGAATTTTTTTTAATGGTGGAGATTGGTGAAGGTATGAGTGGTGGGCAGGTGGAGGGAAGAGGGGAAGGACTTGAGGCTGGTGGAATGACATCGGGGTGATACAGAGAGGCTACTTGAAAGACAGGAGTGTAGTAACAAATACTGGCTTTCAAGCAGGGTTCTTGATGGAGAGTGGGTGGTCCACAAAGTTAAAAAGGGAAGTACATGGTGGATCTTGAGTGGAAATGGCCAAACGTTACACTTCTGTATAATTAAGAAATTGGGGCTCTTTAGGAAGAAATTGGTGGTACTATGAAGTTTTAATTACAAGTGTGCTCTAGAGATTGACACTGAGAAAATATTCTGCCTTACTTCTAGACCTTCCTGTAAATCACAGGAAGATATTCCCATCATTTTATTGTGTCCAGCACATAAATATTAAAAATTACAACACCATAAAAATTTAACAAAATATCTTAATAAAATACTAATTCTGCAGAGGTTGTATGTTATGGGCTTGATAATTATAGAGTAATTTTACCAAAGGTTTTCTAGAGCATGTTATAATAAAGCAGAATAATTTTCATTAAAAAATGGATTTTACCAACTGAGGTTTCTCTTTCAAGAAGAGTTCTTTTTCCTAGTTCAATGTGTGTGTTTTATTAATGGTAGATGGCACTTGGATCTGATTAATTACATACAAAATATATCTTACACAATATTTTGGCCAAAAATCCAGGTTTTTTAAATTATACAAATATATGAGAAGAAAACTTAACAAAAATAGGCTTTTCAAATATTCCATGAAGTTAAATTTAAAACTTCATTCCAAATGTAAGTCACAAATTCTACAAATAGAATAATTTGCAAAGGCTGCATACATATTATATTTGGGACACTAAGCAACTTGAATTTTAGGTTAGTTTCTTTTTCTGTTTTAAAATATATTTCTAAAATCCTTTTTCATCTTTTTTCCCTTTTTTCCCCTTTTTTTGTGGAGGATTTAAGGAGTAACTCCTCTCTGTTTGATACTATACCAGATGTTTCTATGTTAGTTTCCATTGGTCCAGGTATGTTTTAGTTTTTCTCATGAAAACAAGCTTCATTGTCAATGATGATGGCAAAGGACCCCAAATCAAGCACCATACCAGTAGTTTCATGAAGTTCTCTCCTATAGGCTTATTCTAGAATTAAAGCAATACTGTTATCAAACTTCTCAGGGGTTTTTCCAGGCATTCTTGGAGGCCCTTCTAATCTCCATTTGTAGTGTACAAAGTCCCCCACCCCCAGGAAAGGGTTTTCTTAACAGTGATCTCTGCTATCAATTAAGATTCTCAAGAACTAGATTCTGGCAGTGTTTCCTATGCAACCTGAAGGTAAGGAATTCATCCTAACCTGTGTTCAGTTTCCTAGACTAATATTTTATCAATACTTGCCAAATGCTACAAAATAATTAAGACACTGTATATGGGCAAATCATTTTGAGCTCCTAAAATCAAAAGATGAGTATGAATTATCTAACAAAAATAAAAGAAATGGTCATAAAACCCAGATGAGGAAAAAAAAAATTGTGCCTAAATTGAATTCACTTCTCCTTCTATAGAATTTTCCCATATCCTTAAGGAACTGAGAATAACTTTTTTTTTCTTTTAATGAACAACTAAGTGACTGGAGAGTGGTTATTAAACAAGATTGATGCAAACTGTGTGCATCCTGTTGGTTAATTAAAGAGAGCACGTCGTCGAAGAGTCACACTTAAAACTTGTCAAGAGACCATGGGATGCAGTGGTGAGATTGCTGGCCTCCATGCCAGCAGTGAGGCCTTGAACTTCTTTGATGTCAGTTTTCACATGAACACAACAAGGTGGCATACGACATCTATAAGATCTTCTCCAACACAGAAAGTCTAGGATTCTTGGAACCTCTTAATGATAACCTTCCATGCAAATTTTAACCAATAATTTGAACGTATTTAGTCATAATCTCTGCAGTGATTCTGCTGTAGCCCACTCCAAGATGCACACCTTCTGATGGATTAGCCAGAGAACACAGTATTTTCCCAGGGCTCTTTGTTCCGAGCAGAGTCATGCTCCAGTTCTACGTTCTCTGGTTTATTTCTTCCATGTTGTACTGAAATTTGGCAGCTGACTGCTTCATAAAACTGACTGCATCACTATTGAAGTCTCCAGATCACTCATTTTCTAGGGGCTTCTCAAATTTATTCCCAGAAAATAAGAGTGTGAGAGCAGCTGAAAGAACATTTCTAAAACCTGAGCTTGTTTTTCTGGAAGGTGCTCAACTCAACTCCCAAAGTCTGGTCATCTTATTTGTTATCAAAGAGCTATATGGCCAAGATCAAGGCTCCTACTATTCTCAAACACTGCCACTATGTGCATTTGGTTGAAAGTGAGTTGAAATTAACAAAGGAGACTGAATAATACCTTTTCCATAAGGTATTATTAACCTTGTAGTAAGGTTTAAGATGGTGTACATAAAGAATAGGACGCATGGAAGGCCCACAGTGCATAGTTGCAATTATAAAGAAACCTCTCACCATGCCCCATCCACACTCTAAGCTCTTGCCCAATAGAAGCCAGCAGTTCCCCACAGTTGTCATGCTTTCTCTTGTTTCTGAGCCTATTCCCTATGCCTACTCTAATGTTTCATTCTGCTCTCTTTAACTAACTCTTATTCAATATTTTTAATCTTAGAATTCAACAAATATTTATTAAGCACCTACCATATCCAAAGCACTGCTCTCAATGCTGTGAACACATTGGGAAACAAAACAGACCAAAATACAGCCATGTGTTCTCTCTTCATGTGTCCTGCAATTACCAGCATGCTCATCTTTATCCCCACTGGGCTGCCCACTCTCTGGGAGTGAAGACCATGCCTGTCTTAAAAACTTAAAAACTCAGCACCAAGAGAAAGTATGGCACAGATAGGGATTTAATAAACACTAAGCAAATAAAATTAAGAAGAAAGGAGAGTACATGGAGAAGACAGGGACAAAGCCTTGGTGCTGTTACTAGACCACCCATGGTAACATTAGTACAAGAAGAGAATATTTAGGCTGTGACCAACTGAACCCTAGAAACCTTTCTGGTATTCACTATGGGGCTTATAGTTAAAACTCACAAAATGAAAGAGAATTATATATGGGGATATTCATGAGAAACTATTTTAAAGACGTTTTTAAGGAAACCAGTAGAGGGCTCGGTGCCTGTGGCTCAATCGGCTAAGGCGCCAGCCACCTACACCTAAGGTGGCGGGTTCGAATCCCCAGCCCGGGCCCGCCAAACAACAATGATGGCTGCAACCAAAAAATGGCCGGGCGTTGTGGCGGGAGCCTGTGGTCCCAGCTACTTGGGAGGCAGAGGCAGGAGACTCACTTGAGCCCAGGAGTTGGAGGTTGCTATGAGCTGTGATGCCATGGCACTCTACCCAGGGGGACAGCTTGAGGCTCCGTCTCAAAAAAAAAAAGGAAACCAGTAGAGCAGAATGAGCAAAAGGAATAGGAGCTGAGGCACAGACTGATGTCTTTTCCAAAGGATCTTGAAAAGACTCGTCAACAGGGTAGCACTTGTGAAAGAGAAGCATGGAAAGAATGTCACGGAGAAGGGAAGAAAACCAAAAAAGCAGGAAGAAAAATCGTTCAATAAAGAAGCACTAGGGAGGAAAGACATGGACTGTTAAGGAACATGAAAACAGCAGAGGGCGGCGCCTGTGGCTCAAAGGAGTAGGG
>CAUYQV010149058.1:0-51281 GCA_963574575.1 Galagoides demidoff
TGCTAAACAACAATGACTACAACTATAACAAAAAGAAAATAGCTGAGCATTGTGGTGGGTGCCTGTAGTCCCAGCAACTTAGGAGGCTGAGGCAAGAGAATCGCTTAAGGCCAAGAGTTTGAGGTTGCTGTGAGCTATGACACCATGGAACTTTACCTAGGGTACATAGTGAGACTCTGTGTCAAAAAAAAAAAAAAAGAAAAAGAAAAAAAGAAAGGCAGGTGGATGAAAAGCAGAGGTTTGAGGACAGGTGGCCTGTCAGAGATCCCATAGCAAGGAGAGGTGACACTGGCCTGACGTGGGCTGTCAGTGCTCTGGCATACAGCACCTGGGCTCTGCATGTAGGGGAGCAGGTGATCCCAGGGGGTCCCTCCTGCTGCAAGGGGAAGGGCATGCACCTAGGGGTTCCCCTGGGGCCCCTGGGCCTCAGATTATCAGTTTGGGAGCCTCTCCTAAGTTAGGGGAGAACTGGACCTGACAGGGCAGCAGGCTCTGTGGCTGGCTTCATTTTCCTCTGCTTGGTAGGGGCAGACTAGAAGATGACCCTGAGCTCCCAAGGACTGTGAGGTGAGCAGATAGGCCTGGGTTCAGCCCGAGGGCTGCACAGGCAGCTTCACCACCCTGGGCCAGCCACGCTCTATGCAGTTCTGGGAGGGTAGGCAGGGTCAGCAATCTGTGTGGAAATAGACCTGTGCACGGGGAGCCCTGCAAGGGAGGGGGCCCTGCCCCTAGGGGCTGTTAACGTGACCTCTAACCCTGAGACCCTGCCTGCCACAGAGCTTGCCTCCTGGGACCAGGGCTCCTGGAGGTCACCAGCATCTCCTGGCCAGGCTCTGGCCACCCTAGACAGACAGCCTTGATTCAAGCTGACCACAGCAAGTCAAAGCCCATTTGCCAGTTATCCACTGGCTGGTGAGAGGCAGGTGTCCTGGGAGCTGGGGGAGGTGGCCCTTCTTTGTCCCCCAGCAGAGCTTGAGCCAGCTGTGGCAGTCCTGGTTCATGCTGAAGGGCCAGTCAGGGCCTTGGGAACCCCAGGGAGGAGGTAGGCACCACTGAGAAGGGGCCACAGCATGTTCAGATCCTGCTTTTCCGCCAGCTTCAGTTTCCCTACCTTTAAAGAAGAGGCAAAGGTTCCTTCCCTGGCTGCCATGTGGAGAGTTGAGGAATGATGGCTGTGTGTAGGGACTGCACTTGCCTCACAAATGTTCACAGTGCTCGAATTGCAGGCCTGGGCCCTGCACTCACAGCTGCATTCAGCTGGTGACCTCTGCACTTCTGGGCAATCTGGGCATCCAGATTTCCAAAAGTGGTTCTCAACCTTCCTAATGCCATGAACCTGTAATACAGTTAAAAGGGGTTGTGACCCACAGGTTGAGAACTGCTGGAGAACCTGATCTGGCCCATCTCCAGGTGTCATCAAAAGAATCATCAGGTCTGGGCATGGTGGCTCACACCTGTAATCTTAGCACTCTGGGAGGCTGAGGTGGGTAGATTGCTGGAGCTCATGAGTTGGAGACCAGCAAGACCAAGACCCCATCTCTGCTAAACATAGAAAAGCTAGCCAGGCATTGTGCCAGGCACCTACTTGGGAGGCTGCGAAAAGAGGCCAAGAGTTTGAGGCTGCTGTGAGCTATGATGACACATAACACTCTACCCAGGGTGATAGAGTGAGAGTCTGTCTCAAAATAAATAAATAAATAAAAATAAAAAGAGACCATCAGCTGCTGGTGCTCTGTTCCCCACTGGTGGGGTGGTGGGGTAGGTGGGTGCTGCAGGGGGCCTCCCACATTATAGTCACATCACACCCACTTCCCATAGGTCTGGGTCAGGAAGCATCTTTAGTCTGATATTTCAGATGAGGAGTCGAGGCCCAGAGAGTGTAGGTGATTTGTCTGAGGCCACATAGCTGTAAAGCAGCAATGCCAGCCCACAGCTCCTTCCTGGGCCCAGGAGCCCCAGAAACACTGAACAGCATGAATTCCAGATGGTGGAAGCTTGGGAGAACTCAGCACCAAAGAGCTGTGGGCCCTGTGCCACACACACGCCTCAGGCCTGTAGTCCTGGCAACCGCAGTCCCCACTGCTGACAGCAGCAGAAATCTGAACCCATAAAGGTTCCAGGGAAGTTCTTCAACTGCCTGGCAAGTCAGATCAGGATGAGCCCAAGTTAGACATAGATGTAGGGCCCTGTGGACTCAGAAATTGGCAGCTCTGTAGACCCAGAAGGGGGTCACACTGTGGCCAGACTGGGGTAGCTCAAAAGGGATGCTCTGGGGGCCTCCTCTTATCCAGGGTTCAGGAGGCCTGCCCTTGACAAGAAGGGATAGTTCTCTAAGGGTGTGGTTGTAGTATGAAAGAACAGGAATGGTCCTGGGGGATTGACCCCTGATCTGATCCCAGCATCACTCCAGTGTGGCCAGAGCAAGGGTCCTGGCCTCCATGAGCCTCTTGGCAGGGCTGGCCAGCACTGGTGAGGCAAGGCAGCTCAGCAGTGGAAGTTTTGCTTGCTGTTTTCCGGCTGAGTGAGCCCTTTCCCTAGTGGCTAAGTGTCGCTGCACTGTTGTGCATGTGGGTCCTCAAGGGCTCAGCGTGGCTGGGCAGGGGTCTCTGGAGGAGCATCCTCCTCCCTCCCGTGGGCAGGACTTTTAGGAGCTGGCAGTGTCCTACTCCCACTGACACGCTTGATCCTTCCTGCCAGTGCAGGTCTTCACCAGCTGACCAGCCCACGGTACAAGTTCAACTTCATCGCTGATGTGGTGGAGAAGATTGCACCAGCCGTGGTCCACATAGAGCTCTTCCTGAGGTGCGTGGTGACCCCTCCCGGCCCTCCTGAGTCCAAGTGTTCCCAGCACCACCTCAATAGGCTGAGGCCCAAACTTGATCCCACTCTAGCAGCCTGGGTCATAGGACCCAGGGTGGGCCTAGGGTTGGGCCGACCTTGTTGCTTGGTTGCCCTCAGGGAAGGATGTTGATGTCCTCTGCTGGAGAAGTACCAAGTGACCCTGCACCTTCCAGAGCTGTGGGTGCCAAGTGGGTGTATAGCAGGAGGTACTGTGGCTCTTTAGTCACTTAATCCACCAGTTTTATTGGGCACCTGCTGTGTGTTTATATCCAGAGGGGTCACATGGTGAAGCACAGGCAGAAGGAACTAGACTGGGAAGTGAAGAAGTTATCACTGCAGGGGTGCAGCTGGGCAAGCAAGTGCAGGGCTTGTAGGAGCGGGGGGCCTCAGGGAGCTTCCCATGCTAGACACAGAGCAAAGGAGTGGACACATTGGGGGCTGTGCCACTCAGACCACAGTGCCAAAAGCCGCAAGGCCAGTGTGGCTAAAGCAGGTATGGAAGAGGAAAGGGATGAACAAGGGAGTGGATCAGTGAACGAATGAGTGAATGTGACCCTGTCATTCACTTACCCCAGTTGGTGAAGGCGCTGGTGGGTACGTGAGTGAATGAGTGAGTGTGTGAATGAATGAATGAGTGAATGAGTGAGTGAGTGAATGTATAATGGACAAATGAAGAGAATCAGTAGGGGATAGAATGAGCAAATGTCCAATGGAAAAGTGAATGAAAGAGGGAGTGAATGAGTATGTGAGTGTGTGAGCAAATGAGTGTGTGAGTGAATGTGTAATACACAAGTGAATAAATGAGTGAATGAGGGAGTGAATGAGTATGTGAGTGTATGTGTGAGTGTGTGAATAAATGAATGAATGAGTGAGTAAATGAGGGAGTGAATGAGTATGTGTGTGAGGGAGTGAATGAGTGAGTGAGTTAATGTGTAATACACAAGTGAATAAATGAGTGAATGAGGGAGTGAATGTGTGTACAGTGGATGAGTGGATGGATGAATGAATGAGTGGAGGAAGAGTCAGCAGAGAAGTAGGATGGCCCAGCCAGTGCAGGAAGCAGAACTCCCTGTAGCATGGGCGAAGCCTTCTTCCCTCCCCCCTCATAGGGGTTGTCTGGCTTGGTTCTGGAAGCCCTGCCCTGGAGACCCTGCTCTCTGCAAGCTGGCCAGCGTTAGATCACTCACATCAAATGCTGGGGTCCAGATGACTTATGTCCCCCCATAGTGAAGTAAACAGCATGGCCTTCCTCAAGGTCAGGTTTCTTCCATTCACTTTCTTTAGCCCCTGGGCTCCAGGTGTGGAGAGTAGTGGGCCAACAGCTGGAATGGCAGGTTCTGGACCCAGCCATCAGTTTGGATGGTGTCAGAGGGTGGGGCCCAGGCTGACAGGCAGGGGCAGTGAGCATTCAGAGGGGCCTCCAGTCTCCCTGCAATCCTGAGGCATAGAGGACCTGGTGGCAGCTCAGGGGAGTGGTGCCTGCTCTAGCATATCTGTGTCCCTGGGTGTCTCTGCCCCTCCCCATCTCAGGCCCTCTTGGGGTAGCTGTGCTCACTGACTAGGGGGGAGTGAGTGAATGACAGGGTCACTGCCCTTGGAATCACCTCCTTGAACATGCCCCAGGGTGCACCCATCTCTTGGGGGACAGCTGAGCACTTGAGGGATGGCTGAGGAGCAGCTTGTGTGCCCATGGCACCCAGGGCCCTGTCTGTCCTGCTTGCTTCACTTCTTTCTCCTGTGATCCCCAGAAGGGGCTATGTTGATTCCACCTTCTAGATGTGGAAGCAGGCGCCTGTGGAGCCTGCCCAGGCTCAGAGGGCTATGAATTGCCAAGCTGGGCTTTGACCCAGCACCTCTGACTCCAGAGCTGACCCCTCACTTCCCTCCCCTAAGGTCCCAGGCCCCGAGATACGTCATTGAGGAAATTATAACTGGATGCACTAAGTGGCACATTGCTGGCCTTCTGGCGGCCAGGATGGGTGCAGCCTCCCTCTGGAAGGCCCCAGGCCCCAGGGTCAGGCCTGCTGATTACGGGCTCCAAGTGGGCGGGAGACAGGCAGATGAGAGATGTTCACAGACAGCCCCTGCTGTGACCCCTGACCTGGGGGCCACTGGGCTGCCTCGGTCCTTTTCTGTAGAACCTGCACATGCCAGGCTATGGTAGGCACCCTGCTCTGGGACAGGTAGGGAACTGGGCAGTGTAGAGCCCTGCCATGGATGTTGAGTGGATAGATGCTGTGGGCACCGCACCGTGCAGAGTGGCTGTGTGGCTGGACGCCCAGCTTCTTGGTGCAAACCCTGCTCTGTCCTCTGCCCGCCTACCTGACAAAGTAGTTCAGCACCTCTGCGCCTCAGTTTCCCCACCACTAAGCATCATGTACCACAGTAGATTCCCCCGGGCTGTTGTAACGAAGTATCAAAGACCAGGTGGCTTCTGACAGCAAAGAAATTTATTCTCCTCTCACAGTTCTGAAGGCTGGAAGTCCTAAATCAAGGTGTCACAGGGGGGGCTCCCCAGAGGCTCTGTTCCAGTCCTCTCTCCTGGCTTCCCATGGTTTCTAACAATCTGTGGTGCCCCAGTGTCTGCCTCTATCATCTCAGGGCCTCCCCTTGTGTCTCTGTCTGAATTTCCCTCTCACACACACCCTAGTCATTGGATTACAGCCCACCCTGTTCCTGTCTGATCTCATCTTAACTTCATTACACTTGCAAAGACCATGTTTCTGGACATGATCCATTCACAGGGGCGGGGGCTTAGGGCTTCAGCATATCTTTGTAGGGAACACACCTCCACCTGACACCTGCCTACAAGGGGTGTGAGCATTAAGTGGCCTTGTTCCTGGCTCAAAGGCATTCTCTGGAGTTAGCTGTGGTCCCAGCCTTAGAGGCCGAGGTGACCCTACTGCACTTTGCAGAGGCTGTGCTGGACATTCCCACCCCTTTTTCGTTCTGTCTCTCCTGCCTGGTTCCCGACTCATCTCTGTGAAGCAGCCTCAGGGACTGAGTTCTTGCTCCATGCAGGCCCTGTCCGGGGTGTCTGGAGACACCCCACCCTAGAGAAGGCCCCAAGCTGTGTGTGGCCTTCCTCCCCACTCCCTGCCTGGGAGCAGGGCTGTAGTGAGGGTTGGGATGGCAGAGCCCAGGCAGGCTGCAGTCACCTTTTATGGATGTAATTGCTGAGGCTGGTGTCACCCTGTGAGCCCCTGCACAGCACTCAGCACTGACCCTCCGTGTCTGCCTGGTGTGGGATTCACTGAGCAGAGCCCACTGCCAGCATCACCACATTAGAGGCTTCAGGCAGCAGATCAAAGTGGGGTGGGGTGTGGATGGAATAAACCTCTCTCCCAGTCCCCGGACCCCTGAGTTCACCTCCTCTGTCCCTGGCCCATCAGGAGCCTGCCATTCCTGGATACCTGCTGTTGGCAGCTCCAGTGCGTGCCATGTGTGTGCTAGTGTATTTCCTGCATGACAGCAGCTGTCCTATTTGTTAAGAGGACAAGAGCCACTAGGAAGCACCCCTCAGTGGAGGAGGTATTGTTATCCCAGTTGCCCAGAGGGGAGACTAAGACTCAAGGAGCTTAAGCAATTGCCCAAGGCCAGGCAGTTAATAAGTGGGGACTGGGCTTGTGATTAGAGTCCTGGTCTGTCTGGCTCCAGCACTTAGCAGCCAGGGTGGTGAGTGTATGCTGAGTCGCCCGACACCAGTGGGTGCCCCATCTCATCTCAGCAAGTTTCGAGTCAGAGACAGACATCATTACCTACCTCTTTATGGCTGTGACACAGGTCCAGACTTAAGTGCCTTGGCCAAGGCCACCCTGGGTAAGTGACAGAACTGGGCTTCAAATCAGGGCCAGTAGGGCTCTAAACCCATATTTCTGTTCCCCCACTCTGGCTCTCCCCTAGCGACTGGCACTGCCACTGTGCCAGACTTCCCAGCTCAAGTCCTCCCCTGAGTGCCACCTGTGCTTGCCTGCCTGCAGACACCCTCTGTTTGGGCGCAATGTGCCCTTATCCAGCGGCTCAGGTTTCATCATGTCAGAGGCCGGCTTGATTGTCACCAATGCCCATGTGGTGTCCAGCACCAACGCCGTCTCAGGCCGGCAGCAGCTGAAGGTGCAGCTGCAGAATGGAGACTCCTATGAGGCCACAATCAAGGACCTTGATAAGAAATCTGACATCGCCACAATCAAGATCCATCCCAAAGTGAGTGGGCAGAGGCTGGGGTGGTGGGTGCCCCAGGCTGGCCATGTGACCTCTTCCCCAGACTCCAGACCCCAGGATGCTCTAGCCCCATCTTCCCAGGGGACAGCTAGAGGAACCAAGGCCCAGAGGGGACAGGCAGTTTGCCCAGGGCCAGGGGTCAAGTCAGACCTGGAACCTGGGTCTCTGGGTGCTAGGTTTGCACTCCCTGAGTCAGCAGGTGCAGGGCATAGTCAGGAGCACAGGGCCCACAGTGGGGATTCCACATCGCTACCCTGAGCAGGCTCTTTATTATTCCCTGGGGCCACTCCTAGCAGTGAAGCTATACCCCTGGGGTGGCAGAGGGGTCACTGTCCCCATTTCTCTTTGTCCATGTTGGCACCTCTTGCTAACAGAGTAAGCAAATCTACCCTAGGGCCCAAGTAACCCTCCCATCACTACAAGCAGCTGTTTCTACCTGCTCTGGGCCAGGCACAGGCCTATGAGGAATGGCCCTCCTTATCCTGGAATTTCACATAGGGAAACTGAAGCTTGGGGAAGTTAGGGAATGCACCCAAGATCAAGGGTAACTGGGGCAGGGCCAACCCACTTAGCTAGGACCCAGGCCTCCTTTGAGCTTGCTCTTGTCATGCCCAAATGTTGCAGTTATGTTACTCTAAGAGGCCAAAGTGGGGTTACCTGTGGCCTTTCTATGCCAGGAGGACCTTGAGTCTCATGTCTGGGTCATTTCTGGACTCAGAACTAGCATGGCTGGTTTGGCTGAGTTTGAACCTGGCCTCTTTCTGAATTACATCTGTAGCATTCGTGATAAATCTCTTGCATGGAGCTTCCCTCTTACTCCATCAAGGGACAGGAGACTTGGTGGTTGCCAGTAGCTGTCCTGATGTCACCCTTCCCCACTTTAAAGCCCCCTTACAGCTGCTGTTGAGTTTGGGGCAGTGCCTCCATTTTAAAGACAAGGAAACTGAGGCTGGGGATGCTGAGAGGTGCACTCAGGGACAGAACTCAGCCAATTTTTCACAAAGTGCCTGATGGTGAATATTTTAGTCTTTGTTTGCCCTGTGGTCTCTATCACAACCATGTAACTCTGGCTTTAGTGAGAAGCACAGGACATATGACTGGGTATGGCCATGTGCCAGGAGAACTTGACTCACAAAACAGGCAGCAGGTCAGGTTTGGCCCTTAGTCTTTGGACCATAGTTTGCAACTCCTGCTCGAAAACCCCAGTGGGAAGATAGCTGGATGAGATCCAGGTCTGTCACTCCCATTTTGGTCACTGTGGCTCAATGCCAGAGGGACCAGTGGAGTGGTGTCCCCAGTAGGGCAGAACAGAGTGCCCCACCAGCCAGGGGCAGAGTTAGTAAGCCCTAGGAGTCACTGGTCAGCACCTCCTGCTATATCCTGACCACAGGACACTCCCTCTTATGGCACCAGACCCACAGGTGGGAAATACTTCTGACCCTAGGCCTGGTGGGTGGGGAAGGGCTAACGTTCTCAGCTTGCCACCTCCCCGGGGATCCAGACCTCATTGTCTCTCACTTTCTGGCCACTCAGCATTAAAAATGACACCTCTCTGGGTCCTCACCCTCTCGATGTGCAGGCCTGGTTCCTGCACTAGGGGACCAGCATGTCACCAACTGAAGCTTCACTTGCCCCGCTGGCACGGAGTAGGAGGCCCTTCCCACGCAGACACAGCCTGCCAGCGGCCCTGCATTTCCTCTGCGTTTCCGTCTCACCTTTCTTCTTTTGTTGATAGCTGTTATGAAAAATATCTCTTACGGAAAAACTTTCCATCTGGCGCAGTGGCAAACAACAAAAGGGGAAAGACTGACATGGCCAGAGGCAGTGGGGCTGTCCGGGGGCTGTCCAAAGGGTCCAAGGTTGGGAGTCTGAAGCTGTAGTGAGGCCCATGTGATCCGGACATCTGCACACAGCAAGCTGCAAAGTGGTGCTGAGAGGTCCCATGGGCCCTCCACCAGCTTTCCCGCCAGGAAGTGGTGCAAAACCAGGACCAGGAAATTGCTGTGGGTGTGATGGGTAGAGCTCTGCCTTCATCCATTTCATATGCTCGTGTGTTGCTTCTGCATTTTCTGACAAGTGCCTGGGAGCACTTTCTCTGCACACACTCTCTGTGCAGCTTTGGGAACCCAGAGCATGGTTATTCTCCAAACTTCCCGCCTAATTGTAGAGTCACATAGGAAAGTTCCACTGGTCCCCTGAAAAAGTAAGAGACGAGTGTGCAGATGTCTCAGTGTGTGTGTGTGTCTGTGTGTGTGTTTAGGGGATGGTGGACTTGGCTAAGTTGCCTTACCCCTCTGGGCCTCGGTTTCCCTGTGCATCTATATTGAGAGATCAGATCGAGGATTCCCTGGATCAAGGATTCCAAAACAGGCTTCTAGGGTCCTTAGCTTGGCTCCAGGGGCCTGCAGATGCCCCCCTTGAGTGCATCAGTTTGTGTGTGGTACATATGGCATGGTGGTATCTGGAACTTCTTACCAGATTTTCAAAGGCACCAAGGACTAATGAACCTCTGGGCTCAGGGACCTCTGAGGCCATGGCCAGCTAAATCATCTATGCACCTGCCCACAATGGACGCCAGTGGACTCCCTGGGACAGGGGAGTCCTTTGGTTTCTGGCACAGCTGTGTCTTTGCTCCCTGGACTCCAGCCATGGGGCTCAGCTGGAGGCTATCCTGGCCTGGGTCTGCACTGGCAACTTGCCTAGGCCTTTCCCACAATGGCTTTTCCAGCTGCACCTGAGACCACCTGCCAGGCTCTCAGCCTGGTCCCTGCTAAAGAGGGATGGCCAAGCCTTTCTCTCTGTGTCTCCCCCATTCTGTCCTCCAGACAAAGCTCCCTGTGTTGCTGCTGGGTCATTCAGCCGACCTGCGGCCCGGTGAGTTTGTGGTGGCCATCGGTAGTCCCTTTGCCCTGCAAAACACTGTGACGACGGGCATTGTTAGCACCACGCAGCGAGACGGCAAGGAGCTGGGCCTCCGGAACTCGGACATGGACTACATTCAGACAGATGCCATCATCAACGTAAGTGCCCAAGACACAGGCTCTTCTCAGGCTTACCCCATCCCCAGACTGGTCCCATCCTCAACACACACTACTAGAAAGTTCTTTCTTTACATTAAGTGGAACCCAGACTCTGTGATTTTTACCCAGGTACTCTTGGAGTGAGAAGGTGCCATTCTGACTCAGATAGGCCTTCAGAGATGGAGAGGCATGGCCCTGGTCCTGGGAACATCTCTGTCAGATCACACACCTAGGCCAACATTGCTTTTCATGACTGTGATTACGTTGACTGTCACCTTTCACATTCACAGAGCACTTTGCCCAGATTCCTTAGGTGTCCTTCTGGCTTTGCCATGCTTTGGCCTCTGTGGAACCATAGTCTTTATAGAGACTCCCCTAGACTAGCAGGATGAGAAATAGTATCCCAGTCTGCATTCTCCCAGTTGGTGCTGCTCAACCCTGCAACAGTGATGTGAGCAGACAGCACTAGCTGGTCTGCCTGAGGTCATCAGGTGGGGTCTGCTTTGCCACTTGCCCTCAGCTTTCTTATCTTTGAAGTGGAGACAGCATGGAGGCCTTTTGATGCTATTAGGATAAGACCTGATTATTACACTGGTTCAGGTCAGAGCTTCAGGCACCCTTGGGTGGGGATTGGGGCCAGCTAATTCACTGTTTCTTCTTGCAGTATGGGAACTCCGGGGGACCACTGGTGAACCTGGTAAGTCTCTGCTTTTCTGGGATTCTTCTCACATAAGGGGACACAGCCTCAAGGTGGGACAGGACCCACTAAATTGCCCTAGAAACTTCAGGTTCAATAGTCAGGAATGTGGCTGGGCTGGAGACCTGGAAGGAGGACAGGACCCCATGGTATATGCCACCTATATCCTTCAGAGTTGCTGGCAGCTGTCAGGAGTCACTCATGAACAGCAGCCCAGGCCTAGACAGGGGAGACCCAGGCATGGGACTGCTCACCTGGGCCTCACTGCCCTCAGGTATATGAGCAAGATACGAGGGGCACCCTCACTCTCTTCCACCCCCTAAATTGCTCCTCCCCAGTTCTGTTCTGGGCCCCAAAGTTAGGCTCATCTTCATCTCAGGGGAGATTTTTCCAGAATAAAATAGGAACTGCAGAGCTCCTTAGATACTGTCCTAGCCTGGCAGTTCCTGTCCATGGGTAGGATGTGGCCCCATGTGGACAATCCCCTTGTGATGTGAGCAGTTTGAGCCTGCTCTGGAAGGAGCCAGGCAGGGCGATTTCCTGATGATGCAGGACCAAGGAGGCTTCCTGGAGGTGGGAGCATCAAGGAACTCGCAGGGAGGAGGCACAGCGTGAGCACGGGGAAGGCTCCTGCAGCTCTATGGGGAGAGGTCAGACAAGGAGTCAGTGCAAGGGGCTGGTGGCCCCTGTCCTGCTGGGCCTCAGCCATGTGTGCAGACAGACTTTACCCTGCACTCCTGAGAAGGCTTGTGGGCTTTCAGCAGAGCTGAGGCCACGTGCTGGATTTGAGAAAGCTCATGTGGATGGTTTAGCTGGAGCCTGGGAAGCGGTTCCGTGTCATGCTGGTGGCGGGGAGGGTGGACACAGAATCTCAGTCCCCTGGACCCAACACTCTCTGGTCCTCCCAACCTCATGAGTTCCCAGGGACCAGGAGGACAGGGGTGCCTTGATACAAGGCTCTGCTCCAGACCCCAAAGGTGAGCTGGCCATGCCCTAGAAGGATATTTAATAATACCTCAACCCTGCTGTGGCCAACAGGGCCTTCTACCCTGGAGTGTGCTCAAAGGTGAGGCCCCAGTCCTGGGAAGATCCTGCCAGATGGCACCAGCCTTCTGCAGGGACAGAGCAGGTGGGGAAGGGTAGGCAGGGCAGAGTGGGAGGTGGCTCCAATGAGACAGACAAAGGGGGGAGAACCACTTGCCCCACTCACCCCCCACTTCTGGAAGGAAGGGGTAGGCAGGGTCCTAGTCCCTGATGGGCCTTGCTATGTGGCTCCCTCCCTCTTGCCCCTCTGGATGTAGCCTGGTGATGCCCTTGGCCCAATGGGCCGCTGCCAGCTTCCCTGCAACATTTCCCTGCAAGGTGGAGGTGGGGTCACTGGCAAGTCATGACCCCAAGAGTGACCTCTCTAGGACAGTTGGGGGGCTGCCTTGGGAGCTTCTCAGATGGGAGCATGGGCAGCCAGGGTCACCTCTGGAAGCAGATCTGTGCACATGGTGCTTTGAGGGCAGCTATTTGCTTGGGCCCCTTGTGACCCCACCCTGACCTCCCTGCCCAGGACTGTGAGGTCATTGGCATCAACACGCTCAAGGTTGCAGCTGGCATCTCCTTTGCCATCCCCTCGGACCGCATCGCACGCTTCCTCACAGAGTCCCAAGACAAGCACAGCAAAGGTAAAGAGCTCACCTGGGGGGGCAGCTAAGGTGGGGGACACTGACCCAGTGCTGAGACCCACCCTTTGGCTCTGGGGTTAGAGCCTATCCTGGGTTCTGTGTGAGCCTGCTCACTCTTGGATGAGCCCTTTCACCCACCCTGAAGCCGTGAGACCTGCAGGACAGCTCACTCAGCCTTTGTCAGGATCCATCCTGCCCGTCCTCTGTTCCTGGCCATGATCACTCCCTCTTCCCACCCTCCAGACCACCTGCTTCTGGCTGGGGATCTCTGGTCTCAGCTCCCACTCTCAGCTACTTGGACTTCCTAGGCGTCTCCCAGCTGCTCCTTCCTTCTACTATCTAGCCATCCTCCTTCCATCCACTCTTCCACCCACCTATCCTCCCATCCATCCATCCTTTCTGCCTGCCTTCTTTCCTTCTTTTTTTCCTTTCATCCATCCACTCACCCACTCATCTACCTGTTTACCTACCTGTTCATCCATCCACCCATTCACCTGTCCAACTCTCCACCCAATCTTTCTTTCTTTCTTCTACCCATTCATTCATCCTTTCCTTCATCCATTCATTCATCCTTCTTTTCTTCCGTCCACCCATTCCTAAGTACCTTCTCTTTCAGCCTGTGGGCCATGCAGACCATCCAGTAAGGTGTCTTCGATTCCAGGGGAGCAAAGTCCCAGACCTCGATCCTTGGAGTCACCCTCCTCTCAATCCTTGTCTCCCCATCCCATCCAAAATAGATGGGCAGCCCACACTGCCCCCTCCTAGATGGAACCATGAGCATCCATCTGGTAGAGGTCTCAACAGAGTGCACAGTGACTCTCTCAAGTGAGAACAGCCCACTCACCTTTTTATGTCAGTGGTCATAGCCACCACCCAGACCAAGGTCACTCTTCTGATCTAGGGCCTTTCCTGGGGCCCAGTGAGCCTCTCCCTCTCATCATTGTGTGTTCCGTGCCCACCTCCTGGCCAATACCCACAACTTGCTCAGCCCTGCTACTCACACCTTCAACTTGCTTCCCTGTTTCCTCCCAGCCTTCTCACCAGCAGTTCATTGAGAGCAGTGGGCTTCCTCCTGCTTGCACCCTCCTCCACAGCCCTGCCACTCCAGCACACGGAGCCCAGTGCAGCCAGGACTGGTCATGTGAAGAGCTGCTGTGGAAGACTCTTCTGTTTCTTCTGCAGTGTCCCTTGTGTGAAGATGATCCAGAGCCAGGCGGAGGCTGTCTTTCCCAAAGAAGCTGAAGGCTTCTTCTGTTGGGTAGTGGGGAGTGTCTAACCTCTTGAGCTCTTTTCTTCTTGGCTTCTAGGAAGCTCAGAACTAGACCCAGGACTGTACCTTCATATTTCTCCTTCCTTTCTTTTGTGGTAGAGATTTTCCAGTTTAATGATCCTCTGCTCCATGGGTATCTTTGACATTGGCTGCTTCCTGGAGATCACTGGTGTACTTTGAATAGACTCAGCTGTGAGGTGACTTCTGTTGGAAGTAGACCGGTAGCATCCTTTTGCTACTTTCCTCTTCCTCCCTCTCTGCTCCTTTGTTATATAGGGCCTGTCCCAGTCAGCCCTTATTCACTCCAGGCTGCCAGAAAACACCTGTCACTGTACCAGAGATTTGTCACTTCCCCAAGGACAGTGCCGACTAACTGAAGAGCCTGATGAATCTTAACAGAATGATGGACTCTATTATCATTTTTTAAAATTTATTGTTGGGGATTCATTGAGGGTACAAGAAACCAGGATACACTGATTGCATTTGTTAGATAAAGTCCCTCGTACAATGGTGTCTTGCCTTCCAAAGGTGTGGCACACACCAAGACCCCACCACCCTCCCTCCTTCCCTCTCTCTGCTATTCCTTTCCCCACCCCCCCCTCCTTCTTTCTCTCTCTGCTCTCCCCTTCCCCTACCCCCACCGTGTCATTAATTGTCATTAATTGAATCTATTATTTTATAATCCTTCTGAAGTCGACTGGTGTTTGTGTTAGCTTTTTTTTTTTAAATAAAAATATCGAATGATTTAAAGCCAGTTAATCTAGAATTCTTTAAAATGAACAACCTTTTTATTAAATCAAGGAGATGTCATGTGGACTTCTTAATCTCACCAAGGGAGTGGGGTGCAGAGGCCAGTGGGGCAGCTTAAGGGTATGGAGTGACTACCACGCTAGTCTAGGGGAGGCATGGTTCTGCCTCATCCTGGAGCCCCAAGGAGAAGTGGGGTTCAGCCAGTCTTAGGGCCAGAGTGTGTCCCAGTAAGGTGGGGTATTTGAGCTCATGGGGCTGTCTGCCCTTCTGTGACTGTGGGAGATGCTCCTCTGGCCTCGGGAGTAAAACCCTCCTTTATCTCATGTCTTAAGTCGTCTCTGTGGCCTACAAGATGAGGGACAGCTGTAGTGAGACCAGAGGGGGCATTGAAGGGGGGACACATGTTCCCTGAGTGGTCACAGGTTTCCCCAGGCTCAGCGGTCACAGGATTCTCCAGGTTCAGAGGTCACAGGCAGACTGGAAGCTTATCCCTGCCACTGTGCTAGATGGAGGCCTGAGTCCCTTCCAGGTAGATGAGAAGGTGGGAGGAAGCAGCCTACCCACTTGGCATGAGAGGGGCATGGAGTGGGTGACCCAGCACTTGTGGGTACTCTTAAGGCTTAAGGGTCTCCTAAGGCTTTTGAGTCCCTGAGACCTAAGCCCATCTTAAGCCATGGCTTTGTAACCCACATGGTGGGTCTGAGCCAGCAGCACCTGTGGGAAACACTGAAGTGCCAGCTCTGTGCCTGGATTCCCACGCCAGGCAGATGGGGGTGTTTCATTAGTTCCCAAGTACAGTAGAAGCTCCCTAGCTGATCGCCTCCCTACACTGACCACCTCCTTAAGTTGACCTAATTTTCACAGACCAGACATACACCACATGTGTGTAGGAGCACAGCAGCTCTAGTTCCTTATGTTGACCACTCTGTATGTTGACCAGTTTGTTACAGTCCCTTGAGTGGTCACTTATAGAGGTCCTAACGTATTTGGGAATTTTCTAGATACCTTTCTACTATTGATTTCTAGTTTAATTCCATTGTGGTCATAAAACTTTTATGAAACGAAAACTTAAAATGTACTGAGTCTTGATTTATAGCTCAGAATGTTATGGTGATTTCTGGGTCTAAGACACCTGGTAAGTCACAGGCTAGAGCAGTGAGGGGGCAGGGGTCCATCTCCGCGACTTGTGTATACCTTGCTCCACCCACAGAGCCTGGCATGCAGTCAGTGGTTCCTAGGCACTGTCACTTAATATTATAATTAGGAGGGAATCAGGGGAAGGTGATGAACTAGCAGTGGAAGCTGGAGGGGAGTACCCTGCTGGCCACGGGGGCTGCACTTGGAGCAGTGTTGGGGGAGCAGGTATCGGGCTGACTTGGTTGGCTGCAGGATAGGGTGGATGTGAGGCCTCCTGTGGGTAGGCCACGCTGGAGATAGAACACCGTCTGGCTGTGTGACAGGAGTCAGGAGAAGAGGCCAGCTCTAGGTGCTTGACCACACAGGGACAGGGCTGACAGGGCTGTTCCTGCTGCTTTCTCTCCTGTAGGGGAACTTCTGTCACCTGCCTATGCCCTTAGGGAGGGCGGTGGCTTTTCACAGCAGTCCTGACTAAGTCCCTCTGTGTTTTCTTTCCAGACTGGAAGAAGCGCTTCATTGGCATCCGCATGCGGACCATCACGCCTAGGTGGGTGCGTGCAGGGCACATCTCCTCCTCCCACTCTCCCCCCACGGGATCCCCCTCCAGCCCCTACTCAGCTGCTTCTGACCTGTGCCCAGGCCAGCCTCTCTGCTCAGATGCCTTTCCCACCTTTGCCTGTTAGATTCTTTCTGCTCTGTCAAGACTCCATTCAGATGCCCTCTCCTCCAGGAAGCCACCTGGATTAGTTTCCCATGGCTGCGTAACAAATTACCACAAACCAGGTGGTTTAAAACAAAAGAAATGTCCTCTCTTACAGTTCTGGAGGCCAGATGTCTAAGATCAAGGGGCCAGCAGGGCTGTGCTGCTCTGAGGTGCTAGGAATAGCTCCTTCCTGCCTTCCTAGCTCCCCGTGGCTCCTGGCACTCCTCAGCTCATGTCTGGACCACTCTGGTCTCTGCCCCTGTCTGCACCCAGCCTGCTCCTCTGTGTGTTTGTGTCCAAATCTCCCTCTTATTTCTCTAATAAAAACATTAGTCACTGGATTTAAGGCTCAACCTAAATCAAGATGACTTCATCTTAAGATCTTTAATTACATCTGCTAAGACCCTATTTCCAAACAAGGTCATATTCTGAGGTTCTGGGCATACATGAATTGGGGGGCACAAAATTCTACCTCCCCAGACCACTCAGGTGGGAGGAGGTCCCCCCTCTTGCATGCATAGTGCCAGCCCCCTCCTCACTGTACTGGTCTGGCTGGGCCAGAACCACCTACTGTGGGACAACCCTACCCTGTCCTGCTGCTTGGGAGTAAGAACTGTGACTTGCTTGGCCCTTGGCTCTGCCCCTAATACCAAGTCCCCTGGAAATGCTGAGTGCGTGCAGGAAAGAATGAGGTGAGGAAAAGGAGGAGAAGGGAGGGAGATAGGAAGATGCAGAGTCAAGTTCAAGGGTTTGAAGAGGGAAGAAGAGCTAGGGGATATCCAGCTGACTATTCTCTCAAACCCATATGGTCCTCACAATGATCATTCTTCCTGTCTCAGCCATGGCAACTATTAATCTAGGGATCTCGTTAGAAAGCAAGTTACATTCAAGACCAATATGCCAACTTATCCTTTAATTGTGTTCTTTATCTTCTATCCACTCATACACTCTATCCACCCCACCATCTGTCCAGCCGTCTGCTTGTCCATCCCATGACTCCCCATTGTCTGTCTGTCTGTTTGTCTCTCCATCCATCTACCAGCTTATCCTTCTGCCCCCTTCCCAGTGTCAGGCAGGGCAGTTTGAGGGCCAGAGGGAGTTCTGTGTCTGGCCTGGAGACAGAAGGGGTGGACAGTTCCATACTGAGCAGTCAGGGAGGAGGCTCCGAGGAGCAGCCTTGAGATCTGACCTGTCCTTGCAGCCTGGTGGATGAGTTGAAGGCCAGCAACCCAGACTTCCCAGCCATCAGCAGCGGGATTTATGTGCAAGAGGTTGTGCCAGATTCACCTTCTCAAAGGTAGGTTTTGCAGAGGGTGCGGGCAGGCAGCAAGGCTGATGGGAGGCAGTCAAACACCCTGGTGGGTGGGTGTGGGGTGGGCCTGGCGCCGGATGCGAGCTTCTTGGCAAAGTGATGTGGAAGGGGCCGATGGAAGAAGGGGCGGGTGGATTCTGGCCAGTCCTCTAAGCCAGGAGAGGCCCAAAGATATGAACTGTCCCTTAAAACCCTGGCCATGTTTCACCTTGGCCAGAACATTCTTCCCTTCTGGAAGCAGAGGATAAAGTGTCCCCATCTGGGTGGAGAAGCTGCTCTGAAGGCAACTCTTTCACCAGCCAGTGAGCGGACTGGGTCTTCCCGAGCCTCGATTTCCTCACCTGTACAATGGAGATGATTCAGCCTACTCTTTCTATGGCTAGAAGATTCTGTCAAGACAGAATGTGATGAAGCATTGTTTTCTGTGAAGTCTTCCAGTATGGGAAGCATTAAGGGTTGCAACACCACCGCTGAGGCAGGCAGTGCTGCAGTGTCACCACACACTCGTGGTGGGTCCACTGCCCAAGGAGGGCTCTGCTCAAGTCGTTTTTCCTCCTTGGCCTGAGTCTTCTTCATCTGTGCAATGGGTGGGGCTGGATCAGGTCAGTGGTTTTAGGCTATAATTCTGGGCGCTGGGGATAGTCTCTGTTGGGTTCAGGGCTACTGAGGGGCAGAGGCCAGGTGTGGAGTAGAGGAGAGCCAGCCAGGCTACCCCAGCCCATGTGGACCCTTCTTTCCGAGAGGTCCTTGAACAACTCAAGCCATAGAGGCACCAACCCCCATGTAGTTGAAAATCTGCATATAACTTTTGACTCCCCAAAAGCTTAACTACTTATAGCCTACTGTTGACCAGAGCCTTACTGATGAGGAAAAGAAAATGTTATTAAGAAACTCATAAGGAAGAGAAAGCAATATATACTATTCATGTGGTGGCAGTGGATCATCACAATGGCCTTCATCCATTGAGTAGGTGAGGAGGAAGGGGCAGGGGGGACCTTGCCATCTCTAGAGGGGCAGAGGCAGGCAGCAGGCCTGCAGAGAAATTATTGAACTGTGGACACGTGATGCTACAGGGTAACAGCCAGACTCAGGCCCTGAGTTCAGGCTAGCCTGCAGAGTATCATGGACTTCAGCATGCAGCGGTGACCAAGAGTGGCCATGTGCAGGGTCCTGCACAGGCCATAGCTGGAGGACAGCAGCAGTGCCAATGTCTGGCACTGACTGAGGCTGTGCTGTGAGCCTCATGGTCCAATGTTAGTCCTCACCACAACCAGGTACATGCAGGGTACTGCCCCTACCCAGTTTTCAGTTGGGGAGATTTTGGCTTCCAGATCACACAGCTGGTGTAAGTCAACCCTGACACTGATTTTGACATGTCCAGCCATGACACCACCAGCTTCCTTCCTGGTGGTAGGAATTGCAGTGAACCTAGTGAGGAAGGGAGGTCACCCGCCACAAAGTCAGCCCTGCCTTGCACACGAAGGTCTTAGACAGACACCTGGACCTCTGTAATTTGCAAAGTGTTTCCCACACAGGACTGTAAACATGGACACTGAGGCTGGAAGGGACAGGTGCCACCCTAGTCAGTCCTGCCAGGAAGGCTGCAGCCAGCATGTGGCTCCATCCTCACCACGTGTGGGGGAAGTAGTGTGCAAAGTCCTTTGCTGATCATGAGATGCTTTCCCCTCTAGCGTGAGAGCCTTGAGGTCAGGGAACTGTTCTTTACCCTAGAACCAAATTTGGTTAAATTGCTGCTGTTAAATCTGGGGCAGCCTGGTGGGCTACTTGTGGTGACGTGGGTCTCTTCCTGCGGCAGGGGCGGCATCCAAGATGGCGACATCATCGTCAAGGTTAACGGGCGCAGCCTGGCGGACTCTAGTGAGCTGCAGGAAGCCGTCTTGACCGAATCCCCACTCCTGCTGGAAGTGCGGCGGGGCAATGATGACCTACTCTTCAGCATCGCGCCTGAGGTGGTCGTGTGAGGGGTTACCTTCCTCTTGTGCCAAACGCCAGAGCCCGCAGACGGTGGGGGGCACTGCCTCCCCAAGATCAGGACAAAAGAACCTCCGTCAGTCCTCAGCTGAGCAGCTCCTCCTGGGCTGACCTGGATATGAGTCCCAGCCTCAGGGGAGTTCGGGAGAGGGAGTCTGATGGCACCTAGTGCAGACGCTCCTGAAGGTCACCCCTACCTGCCTGGGACATCTATGAAACAAACTCCTGCAGTTCTTGGCAGTATGGCATCCTGCCTCTGTGCCCGGGGTGCCTCTGTCTACAATAGCTCCCTCTGCCCCCAGCCTACTTTGGCTCTCATCACCAAGCCTTCTCCCCAACAAACATCTCCCACCCACAGCTGGCTTCCCTTTGCCATGCTATCTACCACATTTCCGATGGGCTGCCTGTCCTCCAGCCTATACTCACGGGAGGGCAGACCATACTAAGCCCCTTGAGGGGTCCATGTGGAGCAGGTGCTAAGTAAATGTACTCTGGGGGGAGGAGTTTTGGTGTTCTACAGTGTGGGAAGGTCTGGTCAGCTTGCTGCCTGGAGAAAGGTATCCTCCCTAAGGAGACCATGTGTGGTCTGCAGGGGTGGTCTGGACCTGCCAGGTCAAGGACTAAGCCAGCTTCACATTTTCCCATGCAGTTCTAGGCCATGGCAGCTTGTTCACATCGAGCCAAGTGGGTGGTCACGGCCTCTCCCCCCTCTGCCTGGGGAAGGCACGTGTCTCAAGATGTACTTGTGAGCTTTGCTGTCAAGCTGGTGCCCAGTGTAGCTTGTACTGTATGTTTCTCTACTGTATGGAAATTAAAGTTTACAGGAACGTGGTTCTCGGCCAGCAGGAATGTGTGGGCAGCCTCCCGCTCCACTGGCCAGAGCATTCCCTGGATCCACACTGAACATGTGGCTGGGTGCACATGCAAAGACGTGGCCTTGTACAGCTCTGCCATGGCTACGCATCAGGACATACCATCCCTGGGGCTGTGGTCAGGCCCTGGCTCAGACCCGGCTCCTGTACTTCTTGCTCTATGGTCCTGGGCCTCTTCCTCTGCTCAGGAGGAATGCTGACACCAAAAGCCTCCTGGTGGCTTTGGGGGACTAGGTCATTGGTGTGGCTTTGGGAAACCACCTGGAGCTCCCACTGCACTTCACTGTGTATACCTGGTCATAGGAGAAGCTGTCTTCGCATCTGTCCCATGTCACCCTCATTGCAGCCCACTCAGCAAAGGAAAAGCTGAGGCAGAAAGAGATTTTAAAAGCAGGTCTAGGGACACAGCTCAGGTTGGCTGGAAGCAGGGCACTGAGAGCCATGAACTTCCCAGGGCAGTCCTTAGGATGGCTCCATGGGGGTGTCAGGGCTGAGGGATGAGAAGGAGGGTCCCCAGGGCTGTTGGCCAAGCCTGTGCTCTTGGGCCCAGCCTTCACATTTGGCTTCTGGTAGCTGTGTGACCACTTTCCCCCAGGGAGGGGTGAGCAGCAGAACTGCAAGTTCTTCCACAATCTCAGAGCCTGAAATTCAACAGGTTTGGATTATAAATGACTCTCGCAGGGCTGAAGCTGAGATCTGGCCTCAGATGACTGTGGCAGCCACAGGATCCTGTGTGACACTTTGGCAGATCTCACAGGAGACCCCTGGAGACTGTGCTGGGTTGTGGTAAGTGTGCCAGTGGCCCACTCCAGGATGAGTGAGGCTGGAGAGTGCTGCATCAGCGCCCATATGGAGCTGGGAGATGGTTGCAGCAGGAGGGCATCCTGATCCAGTTCACTATCCTCATTATGAAATTTGCAGGTGCATTGCCATGGGCACTGCCCAGCCCTCCGTGCACCCAGGCTTCACCCAGCCCCTGCTGGGGGGTACAGGCACAGAGGCAGCCTACAAGATACTTCCCTGCGCCAATGTCACCCCAATCCATTCTATCCTGGCCCCAGATAGAGTCAGCCTCCCATTGCGGCTACCCCACGGCCCCCACTGGTAAAGTCAGAGCAAGCCCCAGAACCTGGTTCAGCCTACCTCCCAGCCCTCACCAGGAGTGTGCCAAAGCCCCTATGCTGTGCCCCACCCCCACCGTGGCTCCTCCCCACCTCCCAAACTAATGGCTAGTCTGTTCACCCTCAGGTCTCTGCTCTCACTCTCATCCGGCAGATGCTCTGTTCCCTACATGCATCTTTGGGCTCCGACTGAGAAAAGGAGCCTCAGTGTGAGGGGCTGGGCTCGAGAAGAAGGCAGTGAGGGCAGTGACCTGGTCAGTTACCTGGGAGCCAACCCTTAGGGGAACATGGGGACACAGAGCCAAGGGTGAGGACCTCCAGAGAAGCCTCCCAAATCCAAGAGATCATGGGTCACTGTAAGGATTTCTGGAATTGTGTCTGGGGGTTCTGCCTGGTCACACTGCCCATGCACTGGCTCCTACTGTGTGGTGGGCGGAAGCCCAGCTTCCCTCTCTGGACACCTGTCTCCACTCAGCCGGGGTGGCCCAACACCTGGGCTCAGACTATTTTCCTGACCACCTGCGTCTGTCTCCACATATAGTGCAAAGCAGGCAAGCTCACAGGCACCGTCAGCTCTGCCCTGCCCACTCACAAACGGGCTGTGCACTCCTGGTCTGTCTAGGTCAAGTTCAACCTATACCCAGCATGAGAGACCTCCCTACACACTGAGATCCAGTGTGGGGGCCCAGGGAGCATAGCAGGGCTGTGGAGTCAGGAGGCTGAGTTCAAATGACCTCTCCAAATCTCAGTTCCCACATCTGTAAAATGGGGAACTCAACACTTGGGTTCACCTGAAGGGAGGCAAACAGAATATATAAACGGAGTCCCAACCTCAGGGGAGTCTGGAGAGGAAGATGACAAGCAGGAGACTCTGGATTTGGTTCCCAAAGAGCCCTTGAGAGTTTGCTTCCCTTCCATCCTTCTGCTCCCTGCCACCAGCCCGACATGACCATGGCCATTCCCTCCCTGTCTCTAGTCTCAGGCTTCCCATCTGTAAATAGGGAAGTAGGATGTGGGGGTCTCTGAGCTTGAGAGCCAGTGCGCCAGGGCTGTGGTCTTGGTTCTGATGCTTTCTAGCTGACCTCTGTCAGGGCTGTCAACTCCGAGCTTCTGTATCCAGGGAGGCCACTTCCAGAGGAAGAGGGACAGCCAGCTCTCAACAGCCCACTCCTGATGCCAGAGGGTCATCCTCTCACCTGCCATTCTGGCCCTGTGTGACCGGAGTGGGATCTGACCTTCTCTGAGCCCCCCAGGCCTGGCTATTGCCCAGGTAGAGCTGGCTTCTTTGGCTGCTTCTCCAGCTGCACTTGGTGAAAAACAACTTTTCCAGAGCCCGCCAGCTGTGCTGGGTTGTGCAACCGTCGGGCTCCTATGCAGTTCAACCCACTGGGCCACTGCCCATCCCTCCACTATGCATCCAGTGAGCCATTAATGAGGTGCTAATGCCTGGGCCTGTCAGGAGGTGCACCTGCTCCAGCTTCATCCTCAGCATGCACCCAGACCACACAGGCACAAGACCAGGGGGAAGGACTTGCTCCCGTCACACATGGGCTACTGGCTGGCTTCCAGGTGACCATGGACAGGCTCCTGATTGTCCCTTAGGCAGCTGTGGTGCAGCTGCAGCAGGACAAACATCCGCTCCCCTGGTGTGGGGTCCTCCTCCGGCAGCTGACTTGCGGTCACCGCTGCTTCCTTCTGAATCCCTCCCTCTCCCTCTAGAATAAGTGGACCCAGAACACACTGACCAAAGAAGGAAATTCTGGAATAGGTCAGAGGCGAGGGGAGCAGAGGGGAGCCTGGTGCTGTCAGGCTGGCCTGGAGCAGTGCTGGGCAGCGCTGGCAGGGACCAGCAGCACCAGCTCTGCGTCCTGCCCCTGCTGGGTGCCTTGTGGACCATGGTGTGCTCTCACCTCCCCCCGACCCTTTCTCCTCCCAGTCTGGAGCCCTCATCTGCCACCTTTCTGTGATGGCTGAAACATGATGCCCAGAGGTGTCCAGGTCATAACCCCCAGAACCACAGAATATCTTACCTGGCACATGGGGCTTTGAAAATGGGACTTTGAGCTCGGCGCCTGTAGCACAGTGGTTGGCACCAGCCACATACACCGAGGCTGGAGGGTTCGAACCCAGACAGGGCAGCTAAACAGCAATGACAACCGCAACAAAAAATACCGGGCATTGTGGCAGGTGGCTGTAGTCCCAGCTACTTGGGAGGCTGAGGCAAGAGAATCACGTAAACCCAAGAGGTTGCTGTGAGCTGTGATGCCACAGAACTCTACTGAGGGTGACATAGTGAGAATTTGTCTCAAAAAAAAAAAAAAAGAAAAGAAAGAAAATGGGACTTTGCAAACATGATCAAGTGGAGGACCCTAAAGTCGAGAGATTGTCCTGGATCATCCAGTGTGGCTGTCATGATCAGGATGTCCTCATAAGAGGGATGCAGGTGGGGTTAGAGGGAAACGAGAAGATGTGACAGCAGAAGTGAGCAGTAGAGGTGACCTGGGGAGGGGTCCAGAACTCAAGTGACTTCCAAAAGCTGATAAAGGTAAGGAAATGGCTCTACCCCCACAACCCCCCAGGAGGAGACTTCTGGTTGACATCTTGACTTTAACCCAGATGGATGGATTTTAGATTGGGCTTCTAGGACTGCCAGAGGACATGTATGTTGTTTTAGTCCACAGCGTTTGTGGGCATTTGTCACAGCGTCCGCAGGAAACTGGCACACTCTCTAAATCTCACCTCATGCTGCCTTTGCTCCCAGAAGCTCCCAGCTGGCCCTACTGGAGGACCTGGACCCTTGAGGGCATGCGTGGTCTCCAGTTCCCCAGTTCATTCTGATGTTCTTCTGGACACTGATGCTTCCTCCCCGGAACTCCCAGGACCTGACAAACTGCTTAAATCTCAGCTGTGTCCCAGCAGCAACCCAGTGACAGGAGTATAGTGGGTGCTCCGTGGGCCCATTTGGATTAGAATGGGACTCATGAACCTGAACGTTCATTTTAACTCTACAATTCTGGGCCTATGCCTGCCACTTTACTCCAAACCAATCCCCCAAACTCAATATCCAGAAATGCCTGGATGCTCAGGGATGTGAAGATGCAGAGAGGTGATGGGGTGGGGGGAAAGATGATCTCACTTTCTTTATTGCTACCAATTTCTCTGAGCCCCAGGGTCCTCTCTGAGAATGGAGGTGCCATCTACACCCTGTAGGTGTCCCCTCTGATGTGGAGCAGGCCATGTGCCATCCCTGCATTCCTGTGGCCATCACTGAGACCCCTCCTGGGCCCATTCCAACTCTGGAGACATCCTCGAAGGAGAGGCTCCAAGGGAAAATGGGTTGGTCCCCTCTCCTCCCCACCTCACTGGTCCCTGCCTTTCTGCCACTGTTTCCCCTCACTTTGGAAGAAAAGATCCCTACTCCCCGGGCCCCTTGTCTCACCTCCCACCAGCTGCCCACATTCTCCCTTCCAATGTCCTATCATCAGCCCACATGGTGGTCACAAGCTATCCTTCCCTCCCTGTCCCCAAGGAGTTCCATTCTACTTTCTCAGGTCTAGGGGAGAGGTCAGAGATTGGTGGTCTGCAAAATGCCCCTGACCTACCTCTGAAAATCCTCCCAGCCTAGCAACTCTGGCCCCTCCAAACCCAGGAGAGGCAAATGTAAAAAGGATGTGCCCAGCATGTGTGTGTGCACACTCACACAGCCCACGGGAGTGTGTGCACACTCACACACAGCCCATGGGAGTGCATGCACACTCACACACAGCCCGCGGGAGTGTGTGCACACTCACACAGTCCACGGGAGTGCGCACACACTCACACACAGTCCACGGAGTGCGTGCACACTCACACACAGCCCATGGGAGTGCGTGCACACTCACACAGCCCACGGGAGTGTGTGCACACTCACACACAGTCCACGGGAGTGTGTGCACAAGCAGAAGCGTGAGTGCATAGCACAGCACATGTAGGGTGCACTTTCTGAGAGCTGACACACATACTTGAAACTTCTAATTTTTCAAAATCATTTTTATTGTCAAGTGTGGCACACATGTAGAAAAGTACTCCAAGCATAACAGTTCAATGCATTCTCACAAAGCTATCTAGCACCACAGTGAAGCAACAGAGCCCCAACACCCCCAAACCTCCCTCCAGAACTGCCCGCCCAACCCCTTTCCACAAAGGTCATCTTCATCTTTGCCCTTGAGGACATCACTTCTCCCTTCCTTTTACAGTCTCATCCCTCAGCATTCATCGTGACCTACCTTTTTAACTGCCCTAAATGGAATCACATAGAGTGTGCTCATTTGCTTTGGGCTTTTGCTGAATGGTGTGTTAGTGAGATTCCTCCACAGCTGTGAGCTGGCGATTCTCACCATAGTATGATATTTGCTCCATGAAAATGCAGTAATTCCTTTACCCAGCCTTTCTTTGTTGGCTGTTTGGGGTGTTTCTAACTTGGGGCTATGGTGTATCATGATGTGAACATCCTCATACCTGTGTCTCGTGACTTGTACAAACATCTGTTGGGTGGCGTTCTAGGGGAGTGGTGCTGTCGGGTCACATAGTATACATCTATTCAGCTTTGGTAGAAATGCAAACTTTCTGAAGATGTTTCTGAGTGAGGTGGACTACTGGGAGATGGCACCCAACGAGAGGCCTCTTCACAGCCCTCAGGTTTCAATCTGTAAGGAAGGGCTGTTCTGGGAGATTGGCAGCCAGGCGCCAGAAGAAAAAATTTCAAACAGGTAGATGCCGAGTAGTGGGATTGCAGGGTCAAATGGGAGCTCTAATTTGAGTTCTTTGAGGATTCTCCATAGTTCTTTCCGAAGAAGCTATTTTAGTTTGCAGTCCCACCAGCACAAGATTGTTTATTGCCACAGTTCCATTTACAATTGCCATGATGTGGAAACAACCTAAATGCCCATCAACTTAGGAATGGATAAACAAATTGTGGTATGTGCATACCATGGAATACTATTCGGCCATAAAAAATGGTGACTTCACATCTTTTGTAATATCCTGGATGGAGTTGAAACACACCCTTCTTAGTAAAGTATCACAAGAATGGAAAAGCAATTATCCAATTCACTCAGTGCTAATATGAAACCAGTAGATGATCTAATGCATGCCCACATAGGGAAAAAACTCATTTCAATTTAGGTTGGGGGGGAGTGATCTCACTGAACGGGCACAGGGCGGGGGTGTTTGGCACACCTTTTGAGTATGGGACAGAACCACAAGAGGGATTCTAGCTAACAAAATCAAATATTTTGACCTGGTTGTTTGTACCCTCACATTAACCTGAAATAAATTTACTTTTCAATTAAAAAAAAAAACTTCAAACAGGCTTTCTCTTCTTTTTTTTGGGGGGGGGGGCGTGGGGCTTCTTAACTGGTAACCCTCCCTGCCAGCTTTCCTGCATTAGAAAGCTCCGCCCCAACTCTGCCCAGACAGCTTTTCTCACCCAGCCTGGCTCTATAAGCAGGCAGATTGTAGGGGAGGCTCCTTTCTACTCAGGTGGAAGGCTCCGCTGCACACTCCGTCTCTGTTCTTTCTCTGTGCTTGCCTCTCCTTACAGTTTCACTAACTTGCACTCCCACCAGCAGTGTATGTGAGTTTCCATCTGCATCCTCTCCGGTGCTTGATGTCATCAGGCTTGAATTTGAGGCATCATATAATGTAACTCATGGGTTTCTATTTGCAATTCCATGACTGTTAATGAGGCAATTTTCTGAGCAGAGTATTTATCAGTCACTTAGGTATCCTGTCTGGTGTGGTGTCTGTATATGTTTTGCCCATTATTCTCTTAGGTTGCCTTTTTCTTATTGTTTGGTGGGATCTCTTTTGAATACTGTAGAAATGAACTCTTTGCTTGTTTTACATGCTGAAAATACTCTCTTGAGAGAGAAGGAGGGAGGGAGGTGGGGGAAAAGGAAGAGCAGAGAGAGGGAAGGGGGAGTGGAGTCTCGGTATGTGACATACCTTATGGGGGCAAGACACAATTGTAAGAGGGATTTTACCTAACAAATGCAATCAGTGTAGGTAACTTGGTTTCTGGTACCCTCAATGAATCCCCAACAATTAAAAAAAAGAAAGAAAATAGTCTCCCTCACAGATGAAACTGGAAGATATACGCTAAGTGTAATGTCAAGGAACAGATAGTGCATGATTCCTTTTACACAAGGTGTCTAAACTAGTGAAGTTATAGAAGTAGACGACAGAATGGTGGTCCTCATGGGGAAGGGGACGGGGAGAGGGACATGAGAGGAATTCTGTTCCATGGATACAAAGTTACAATTCTACAAGATCTGTAGCTAGTATTTGTAGTTCACAATATGGTATTGTGTATTTATAAGTTTTTTGAGAGTGTAGATCTCTTTTTCTGCTCTCTGGGAGAGTTTTTATAAGGCTGGTATTATTTCTTTCTTAAGTGGCAATAGAATTTTTTCGTAAAGATACCTATTTTTGGAGTTTTCTTCTTGAGAAGGCTTAAGTTAGGGATGTAATTTCTTTAATATTTATAGAACTATTCATATTTTTTCTTTTTTTTTTTTTTTTTGCATTTTTTGGCCAGGGCTGGGTTTGAACCTGCCACCACTGGCATATGGGGCCAGCCCCCTACTCCTTTGAGTCACAGGCGCCGCCCGAGGCCTATTCAGATTTTCTAATTCTTCCTGTGTCAGTTTAGGTTAGTTGTATTTCGCCAGACATGTGTTTACTTCGTCTACATTTTCAAGTTTATTGACATGAGGTTGTCCTCTTTATTTCTTTAATGTCTTCAGTTTCTTCAGTGATGTCTCCCCCACTTGCTCTGTCACCCAGTGGACAAGGCAGTGGTGTCATCGTAGCTTCCTGCAAACTCCAACTCCCGGGTTGAAATGATCCTCCTGTCTCAGCCTCGTGAGGAGATGGGACTACAGGTACGCCCCACTGCATCCAGATACTTTTTCTCTTTTTAGTAGAGATGGAGTCTCACTCTTGCTCAGGCTGGTCTCAGAGCTCCTGAGTTCAAGTGATCCTCCTGCCTCAGCCTCCCAGAATGCTGGGATTACAGGTGTGAGCCAGTGTGTGCAGCCTCTGTTTTCATTCTCGACCTTACTGTAGCAGAGCATATAGCTTAAGGAAAGGAGAAGAGAGAGCTAAGGGCGGAATACTCTGTAACAATAACATCAGAGTAATATAACACCTGGCATGAGGAAGGGATTCTGGTCTCCTTAACATTAGAGTGAGCAAGACGAGAACAGTGATTAGCAGTGTCTACACCTGTGGTGCAAATAGCCATGGGATCATGTCTGTAAGTAGCTGCAGAAGTTAGTCATGAAGCGTTCTTTCACAACCCGCTCACTCTGACTCTTGCTTCTCCTGTTCACAAGGCATCTGCCTGGAGTCCTTCTACAAAGACTGCTAAGATTTACTCTCCTATTAAGACTGTTTCTCTTCCCCGAAAATTGTTTCTCTCACTCTCTCCCTTCTGCTAGGGTGAATAGCCCTTAGACACCTAAGGGTAATTGTTCCTGAGCAAGATAGTACAGTGGTCCACACCAGGACAATAGACCTGGCCAGTTCCAAGACTATTCTCTCTCTCTCTCTCTCTCTCTCTCGTCAAGGGGTTATAAATATTATTATGCTTTAGAGATTTGGCTTTATTGATCTTCTTCATTGGGTATTTGTTTTCTATTTCATTAATTTCTGCTCTTTCATTATTCCTTATATTTTACTTTCTTCCTTGTGTTTAATTTGCTTCCCTACTTTTCAAATATGGTACATGTGCTTAAGGAAGGCATAAATTTCCCTTCCTCCACACAGCTTCAGCTCTATCACCCAAACTGTTTTTGTTTTGTTTTTACAGACTCCTATTATACAAATGTAACCCTTCTGGGTTGTTCCAGAGAAATATGCCCTTCTTTTTCCTTGGTTTCCTCATCTGTAAATTAAACGTAGATGACTATCATTCCACTTCCATTGTTAAAACACGAGGTGTGGCATGCGGTATGCTGTTCACTCTTACTGCTTTGTTACCCCCAGTTTTCCATCTCTTTGTCTTTGGTTACATGAATTCAGAAAGAGTTCCTCGACTTTTCCTTCTAAGTTATATTTCTTTTGTTTGATTTTTTTTCATAAGTTTCTCTTGTTTTCAGACTTAAAAAAAAAAATCTATAGTAATCCATTCTTGTTTTGTGGATACCAAATCTCAAATCTCTCTGGGGATAATAATTAGCATGTTTTTAAAGCCAACTCATCAGAAAACACACAGGCTCTGTTCCCTTTGGGGTGGCCCTGTCTGCCCTCCCCAGTCTGTCTTCTGGCTGGGCAGCTTTTTCCGTGTCACTGATCTCTGTTTCTCCACTTGAACATACCACGGAGGAACTTGGCTGATTAAGTAAGTACCAGTGTGGGTTTTCTCCAATTTCCCCAGTCTCTGTCCTGAAAGTGCGGCTGGCCTTGGCCTGTGGCTGCCAGACAGATGGGCTGGCAGTGAGCTGCATGTGGGGTGGGTAAGTGGGGAGTTGGCAGGGAATGCCAACCTCTCCCTCAGAGATTGGCATCTCCAGGGGAGCTGGAGAGCTTCTCCCCACCACCCACTCAGCTCATCTGCAACGGACCTCAAAGTGACGTCAGGTTTTCACTCTGTGCCCCAAATCTGCGCAACCCAGTATCCACTCTGGTGTTGGCTCTTCCACAGCCCCCTCAGCTGGGGCCCCGCCACTTCCCCGCTCCCAGCTGTGCTCCATCTCCTAGAAATGTGTCAGATGGCTCTGTTGCTCTGTCTAAGCCCTCGCAGTGTCCTGAACATCTTCTTTTTTTTCCCATTGTGCTCTTCTCCTGTCATTTCCATGGGCCTGGGAGGGGGGAGGGGAGAAAGTGCACACACCTGGGTTGATGTCCTAAATCAGAAGTGTCTTCGGTTTTATTTCTAGACTTTCTATGATGGCCCCTCTCCCCAGAACCTGGCATAAGACTACAGGAGACTCTTTGTTAGACCTGACTCTGTCAAGCTTAATAACTTTCCTGAGCTTCATTTTACCTTTCTGTAAAATGGAACATTTAGTATGCATCTCATCTCACAGAGTTGTTGCAACAATTTCCTGATCATCTTCACCTCAAAGATGAAGTGTGTCTTGGTGAAATTATAATACAAAAAGCCTCCTATTCCCAAGTCACTTTACCACCATTGCTCCGGAGATTACAGTAACAGACACAGCCTGCTCTGGCCTTGAGTGTGAATGGCGCTGTCTAGCAAAGAGCCCCTAGTGTGGCAGATAGGGGCGTGTCTAACTGAGCATCCAGCCCACACTGGACACTGCAGGGCTGCCACCCCCTGTTCCTGGTTTGGAAAAGACACTGTCCAAATGAACCCGGCTTTGTTCTTTGGTTCTTCTCCGGCCACTGGCTTTCCCAGGGGGTCTTGGCCCTCAAGTAAGGGTCCAGGGGACAGTGTTCTTCTCATTTGGTTGTCTACACCTGACTCTCTGGGAGGCAGAGCTGAGGTGTGGCGGAAACGCCACAGACACACAGAGATTGTGCCTGCACAGGACTTTGTCCCCACTGCACAACTGGGCTCTGTGCATGCTCCTGACAGAAGAGCAGGCAGACTCTGGGAGAATCAGGCAACAGCGACCCACAAGGCTCTTTGGATGTTTTTACATTCACTGAGATAAAACTGTGAAGACTGGCTTTAGATTAATAGAAGGTCCATGACCCAAAGTGTTATTACAAGGTCACCGAGAATCACGTGTCTTCATAAAACTTTCCCTTTGTGTGTCAGCACTTTGGGGACCTTCCCTCCAGCTCAGGCCTGCTCTGCAGCTGGCGACATGAAGACTAAGGAGTGTTTCTTGCCATACCTGCTCCTACAGTCCTGCCCTAGGCCCACCAGCGCCCCATGGAAACAGTGGGATTTCAATGCTTGAGAAACTTTGGGTAAATTTATTCCCTGGTTCAGCTTTATGAGTTGGCTATTTTTTTTTTGTCCCTTCCAAAGTTAGCACCCATGGTTGTTGTATCTCCAGGTGGGCCTGAGCTCTCATCCCACCAAGGTAGTTGCCTGGCTTCTCCTGCATACGTCTGGCTATTTCCTTCTGCCCACCTCCAGACCAGGCCACCTGCAGCCAGGCCCACCTGTGTGTTCTCAGCCTCTTCTTGGCCTCTGGGGCTGCCCTGCACACCCTCTTCTCTCACACTGCTATTGTTTACCTCTGTGTTATATCTCACCTGGGCCCCTCTTTCTATTTATTGTCAACGCTAATGACAGCCTTGTCAGATGGTAGACCTATCTATGGCCATTGTCGTGGGATCTTGGGAGGAGACTGGCAGGAGGCAAGGGTTTGGGGCACACCTGTGTGTTAGCATTGACACACATGCTGAGGGCAGGTCCCCGAGAGCGGGCCCTGAGGTAAGGATTCTGGTGAGAGTGATTTATTTGAAGGGTGATCCCTGATGGGGAGTGAGGAAATGAGATAGGGAAGGAATAAAACCCCGAGTGCTCATGAGCACACTGTCCCTATATCTGATGGCTTTCTATGTTAGCGCTAGTTATCACAGCAGAACATCTCCAGCAAGCAGCATTTCCACTGTCTCTGAAGTCTGCCTGCACACACACGCCTGGCACCATGTCTGCCCTAGTAGGAAGCTGCCTTTTTGCAAAATGAACAGCAGCATTCCTCTGTGTGCATTTTTATACTCCATTTGGTAGGAAGCACTGATATTTCCAGGTCGTCCAGGGGCTGGGTGGTGATCTGGCCTCCATCCATTGGGCGTCAGAGCCTCTGCCAGGTCCATGTCATCCACAGATAGAGCCACTTTCTATTTGTGTTTCTCTAGAGAAGGCCTATGCATGGAGAGGGTCTAAGCTGGCATTATCTTGACAATGTGTTTGCTTTTAGTGCTGAACTGGGTCTAAAAATAGGTCTAGGAGAAGAGGCTGCTGAGGCTGGTGTTCTGCTTGGCCAAAAGAGGGTTGGGAGCACTGGATGGGGCCCTGGCTGAGACTGTAAGGGCAACCTGCATGGCCCTTCTTGCTGCCCCCTGCACCCACTACTGTCTGCATGTGGTCCCTTTTTCCCCGAGTCCAAATGTCACCTTCTCCAGGGACTCTCCCCCCGGGCCTTCAGCTGGGGGTGGCCTCCTTGCCCCTCCTCTGTTCTTTATGTGCCTGTCTCCACCAAAAGAGTAGAAGCTTACTGAGGACGGGATTTGTCTTTGCAGTCCTAGTGTTTGCCAAATGCTTAGTGAATGCTTTGAATTCAAACCAGTTTGAGTTCCCACCTCACCTCTGCCATCCCCTGCTTTGTGACCTCAGGCAAGTTTCTTTCCCTCTCTGGGCCTTGGTTTCTATGCCTAAATCGCTGAACAGCAATCTCTCCTCATGGGGCAGTAGTGAGGCCCAGAATACCAAGGCACCCCCTCCTTGCTGCCTTGGATGTACTCCCTGAACAGCACTTTCACCCTACACAACCTGGGCATGGGATTCATGCCGAGAACAATAATGGTACATGCACAAATCGGGGGGTGGGGGGTGGCGTCAATAGGATTATTCATTAGGATAATTCAGGTAAAGTAAAACTAAAACTTTTCCTGGCACTTATAAGTGTGCCCAAAATATTAGCAGCCACTAGCACCATTGTCATCACTATCACCTCCACCACCATCACCACTATCACCTTCACCATCAAAACCACCATTGCTAATACCACCATTACCATTATCATCACAATTATCACCATTGTCAAAACAATTATCACCATCACCACCATCACATCATCATTACCAACATCATTCCCATCATCATCATTACCAACATCATCACCATCATCACCATCATTGTCACCAACATCGTCACCACCATCATCATCACTATCATCACCATCATCATCACCATCATCGTCACCACCACCATCATCACCGCTATCATCATCATCATTACCAACATCATCACCATCATCACCAACATCATCACTATCATCACCATCATCACCATCATCGTCATCACCATCATCATTACCAACATCATCACCATCATCACCAATATCATCACTATCATCACCACCATCACCATCATCATCACCACCACCACCATCATCACTATCATCACCATCATCACCATCATCATCACCACCATCACCATCATCACCATCATCGTCATCACCATCATCATTACCAACATCATCACTATCATCACCACCATTACCATCACCACCATCATCATCACCACCATCACCATCATCACCATCATCGTCGCCACCATCATCATCATCGCTATCATCACCATCATCATTACCAACATCATCACTATCATCACCACCATCACCATCATCATCTTCACCACCACCACCATCATCACTATCATCACCATCATCATCACTATCATCACCACCACCATCATCATCACCATCACCATCACCACTGCCACCATCACCACCATCATCATCACCTTCATTGTCATAAGTATTATTCTGGAAGAAACCTCTTGCATAACTATACAAGAGAGAAACATTGACTTTACTGAATATTCTTTGCACATCACAGCCTTTCAGCCGATGACACAGGATCCCCATAATCCTATAACAGCATTTGTTTCCTGGAGCCCAGTCCTTCCTGGGCGGCTGTCTTCCCCTCCGTCTTGACCCTCCATACTCTACTCCCTTCCCTCCCAGGTCTTCCCAAGTAACAGCAAGTCCTTCATCTTGTTTTGCAGAGTCATTTTCTCTCCCCTTCTCGCACTGGAGGCCTTTCTTGACTCAAGTCTTCCCCCAAAGAATCCTGGTACAGTCAATGGCTTCCATAGTGTTTGTACCACAGTGTTGAATAGAGTATGTACCAGCCTGGTGCTGTGCCATTGGTGCACAGCATTTCATCCAACCTTTCCAGAAGAAACTGATGCTTTGAGATGTTAGCTTACTCTTGCGGCACAACCCGTAAATAGCAGTTCCAGGAAGGAGAATAAGGACACTAACCATGGGATTGCCAAGTCTCAGCTCTGATGTTATCAGTGATATCATTTCAGTGGAACTAATGTGAGACTTAGAACTGACCATGTGCCTTTGAGGGTGTGATCTCCCAGTAAGCCTCAGTTTCCTCACCTGTGAAAGAGGGGTAATAAGAGCTAATCCTGAGGTTTTGGAAGAATAGGTGCCAGGTAGGCCAACAAAGGTGTCTGGGAAGCTCCTCTGAGGAAAGTGGTCCTTATAGAGCTTTTGTGTAAAGGTCCCAGGATGTCATAGCCACCCAGTGTAGTGGGGCAACCCTGCCTAAGACAAAGCCTGCTTGGCAGGGGTGCCAGTCACATACCAAGGAGGATACTCAACCCAGTCAAAGGCCCTCTTTGGGGAGGACATTTGCTCTTCCCCCAAGAGATAAGCCTTTGGATTAAGGTGTCTGACCTACCCCAGCTTCTTCTGTGTTTCTCCTTGAATCAGGAACATCTGGGGCCTCAGATGGTGCCTTAACTGACACAACTGTGTGCATCTCTTCCCAACTCCGTTTCTAGGGCCGTCGTATTGGAAGCTTGACATTGACTAAAGTGGGAGCATTCACACCATGGAAATTGTCAGATTCTACAAATCCAGGCTTCTTTCTTTCTTTCCTTCTTTTTTCTTTTGGAAAGCCAGCTGTTAACACAGACTAGTATCTCCAATGGCCCACTCTTGTTATGATGTATCTCCATCAACACAGGGATCCAAATATCTTAACATGCCTTTTCCTATGCACCTTGAAGAGCTGGAACAGTGGAGCAGGCTCTAGGGATGGCAGGGTAACCTATCAGATTCCTTTTCCCAAGCCTCAGTTTCCTCATTTGTGAGATGAGGGATATGGGTTTCTACTTTCTGAGTCTGGAGAAGAAAGTGTTCCCCAAACAGGGCTGCTCCTTCTGCCTCAGCTTTCCTCACTGGGAAGTCAAGACCCCTGAATGACTTTCCTTAAAGCATGATAAGCTCCAGTGTAGCCCCTGGGTGTGAGCTAATGAGCTTGTCATGTCTCGCTGGTGGATATGACCTCTGGCTGCCCTTGTGGAGCAGTTAACTCTGTCTAGTCAAAGTTTTAGTGCTCATCCTCTTCCCAGCAATTCAACTTCTAGAAGTCCGTTCTAGAGGAATGCATACACATGTGTGCTGAGAAACCTGCTCACAAGAGTGTCACATAGTCAGCTACTAACAAGTTCGGCTGAGCTCAGATTTTGTTGCAGGGGAAGGTGACCTAGAGCGGCCTTAGGAAAACCGATCGTCACTTACCTAGCTCCTGCCTTTGGTGAGTCACCCCACCCATATGCTCTGCCAGTGGCTATCTTGCCCTAGCAAGAAAACCCTTGGGCAGCCCCACTATGGCTCTGGGACTCTGAGCACGTCTTCCTGCTTGCCTTGTGCCTTCAGGCTCCACAAACGAGTGAGGGGTTCTCCTAAAGCCCCTCACCTGGCTTGAGGGACTGCACACGCATCTTTTTCTCATCTACCTGGGGATGGAAACATCAACTCTCTCTAAAGCATCCTCATTCCTGTCTCTCTCAGTCACATTTAGTAAAGTGGTGATGGGCCAGGGCTGGTATGCCCAGCACCCCTTAGTCACTCCTTAATCCCTCCTTCAGAGAGGTTCTGGCTTTTGCAAAAGGTGTAGGCATCCAGCATTCTTTACTCACAGACACAAATTCTAACCACCCATTACCATAGCGACACTTGTGTTGACCTCTCACCGTGTAGAAGGCATTGTGCTGAGCACTTGATGTCCCTGATGTCATTAAATCCTCAAGTGACCCTGTGACCACTTTTACAGATGAAGAGACTCACTCAGAGGTTAAGGGACATGCTCAGGCTGCACAGCAGAAGAGTGGCAAAGCTGAACTGTGAGCCTGGGGCCATCCAATTCCATAGCCTGAGCTGCGAATACCAAGCAAGTCCCCTGCAAACCCACCACCCACCCAAGCCTTCACCTTTACCTGGTTTTCAGTGACTAAGGGTCTTTGAGCTATTACCAGCCTTTGGGACAGGCTCAGGTTTGGAGCTTGGCAGACACAGGCTGCCAATAAATATTTGTTGAATGACTGAATGTGTTGTGGCCTCTCCAGGATGGGGGCTGGCATGGACCCTCCCCACTCTCTGTTTTCTTCATCAAAGTTCCCTGAGTACCTGCTCTGGGCTGAAGGAGAGAGCAGCTCAGAGGAAGGGCAGGTGGCCTCAACTGTCCACCTCCTCCCTGGGCCCTCAGCACACACTGCTCACCAAATCTGCTCCTGAGAGGGACCCAGGGACACAGCCTCAGAGGTCCTGAGGTTGCTGGAAAACACAGGAGCAGGCAGTGTGGTGCTCCATCCCCACCCTCTTGGCAAGCTCACCTACAGATGGCTGTCATCACCCCAGCCCAAGGGCCACCTCTCTGTCTGCCTGCGGTGATTTCAGGTCACAGGATTAGCCTGGGTGTGTGCCAGCCTGTGCCCGGTGCTGACCAGATGTATGTAGGGCTGGGCAGTGAAGAGCTGCCTTCTGCCAGGCAGGGATGACAGTGTGTGGGTGAAACTGGTTCCTCATGCCTGGGTGGGGAGGAGTGCCCCCTGGAGGTGTGCTCTGCACACTATCCCAGAGAGTCCCCTGAGGGTGAACCCTAGCTGCCCACAACTGTGACCCGTTCATTGGTGGATCCTTCCTTCCCTGACTCTCTTCTTCACACCCCCACCAGGGTTTCCTGGATCAACAACTACTTGCTCCCCAAACCTTGCCCCCTGCCAGATTTTGGGAAACCCAAGCAAAGCTCATCACATAGTCATTAAGTAGCAGAGGAAGGATATGTCCTTATCTCCAGGCTGATCCCCTTTGCAGGCCCACCTGCAAGGGAGAAAGAGCTCAGTGACAGAGTAGGAAGATGCCACAGGTGAGGAAGTGAACTCTGTGAGCTCAGGAAACCAGAGGAGGCTTCCTGGAGGAGGTGGCACTGGAGCCAGGCTTGCAAGCTGAGCAGAGTGTGACTGGTGAACTCCTGAGTCTTCTTGTGGCCTTTCTACCATAGACTGTGTAGACAGGGAGACTTGACTGTGAAGAATTGCAGTTGAATTTCTTGAAAATATCTGCTACCTCCTCTGTCATTTATTATAAAGGATTTTTAAAATAAAGGCCCCCAGCTGGAGAAATAATCCCCTCTCAGATCATGTAGGCCATGGAAAATGGGATAGTTCTCAGACATGCCATCTCTGCAGATGGAAGATACAGAAGGCCCAGACCCCAGGCCAGCCTGAACCAAACTTCTCTGCAAGACGATCCCCCCACCAGAACCCTTGGACAGGAGTGCTTCCAGACCCTAAGAAGGAGATCTGTAATAGCCAGCCCCAGTGACACTCCTGGGCTCCATCCAGGCATCTTTGAAAGGCTCTGCTGCTAAACTCATCTGCCTTAGCCTGTCTTTGGCCTACTCTTCTTTCCTTCATGTTTATTACTTTAAAGAAAAAGGAGAATGTTCATTGCTCTTTTCTAGTATGAAAAGAAATATGTTTATTGTACAAAAATTTGAAAGATCACAAAATAAAAATTAAAATCCTCATACCATCAGCACACAGTGACATCTATTCATGTTTGACGGTGTGCTCTTCCCAACTTTTTTATCATTTGCTGGGATTTTGTTGGGATGATGATGAGTCTATAAAGACTGATATCTGGACAGCATTGAGTCCTCCTATCCATGAATATAGGATATCTACTTCTATGTAGTTCTTCTTTGATTTCCAGCCTTTTTTTAAGTCTGAGTCTTGCCTTGAAAACATACTGGAAGTAGGTCTCAGTTTTGCTTCATCAATTAACATTATGACCTCTGAAATCTTTCTCTGGGCATGGATATTAATGACTGCCAAATTTCCCAACATGTGGAGACACAATAACATACCTAACCATCCCCTGTTATTGTATCTCTAGGTTGTTTCCAGGTTTGTCATTATCTAAAGTAGCAATAATAAAAACGTGCTTGTCTTTTGTCCATTAAAACCTCAAAGCAGTTCAGCAAACAGTTCAGACAATGGCTCACGCCGTTTGATCAGCTGCTCGTATCACTCGGCAAGTTGCACCCACTCTGCCATCTCCTAGGCCTATTGTACATCAGCCTTTGGGACACTCAGGGCCTGGGAATCTCCTAAAATTGTGGGGTCATGACAGAAGCCCTGTGCACCAGATGTCCACCAGGCTGAGTCTATGGAGCTGACCTCCTCCTGAGGGAAGATCTATATTTTTTAAAGAAGCCTTAGATTGGCTCCTTTGGGGTCTTTTTTGAGACTCTACTCCACTGTCGACACCCTCAGAACTGACTGTTGGTGAAGACGCTGCCACCTAATGACAGCTCCTTCACCTTATTTTCCTGCAGGTTTTTTTTTTTTGGAGACAGAGCCTCAAGCTATCGCCCTGGGTAGAGTGCTGTAGTGTCACAGCTCACAGCAACCTCCAACTCCTGGGCTTAAACGATTTTTTTTCCTCAGCCTCATGAGTAGCTGGAGCTACAGGTGCCCACCACAATGCCTGGCTATTTTTCTTTGGTTGTAGTTGTCATTGTTTGGAAGGCCCAGGCTGGATTCAAACCTGCCAGCTCTGATGTATGTGCCGGGTGCCTTAGCCGCTTGAGCTACAGGTGCCCAGCCTTCCCTGCAGTTTTTTAAAATGGATATTGTGCTGGCTGTAGCACCCCTACAGAAGAGAGCCCCTTCAGTAAGTGTGCCACGTGATGAATCTCCCACATAGCTAGCCCCAGATCAGAAAGAGAAGAGTAGCAAGCCCCTGTGCTTCTCAGTCAGGGGCAATGCTGACCCAGGGGCACTTGGCAATGTCTGGAGACATTGCTGGCTGTCAAGACAGAGGGATGGATGCTGCTCACCATCCTGCAGTGTGCAGGGAAGCTCTGCAACAGAGAAGGACTAGGGCCTAGATGCCCAGACTGCTGAGGCTGGGAACCCTGCTCCAGCCCTCCCTGACTTCTATGAGCCCAGGTCTTCTTCACACGCTGCCCAAGGAGGGGCCCAACCTCCCCAACGTCCCTGCACACAATGGTATCTGCCTGAGAACAGGTGCTCCCAGGCAGGAGAGCAGCACAAGGATGAGTGAGTGAGTAAATGATGAATGAATAAATGATTCCACTCCTCCTTCAAAGTCAGGACTATGGTCCCCTGGGGACCAGGGCATATCATCACTAGGGTCAGATCTCTACACAGGGCCAGGGGCTCTTGGGAAGCAGGAAAAGGTTTACCACCTGGCAGGAGGGATGGACATGCGCTCTGGTAGTGTCGCTTCCATGCTGAGCACCCAGAGACAGGCACAGAGGCTCCTGCCATCCCCGGGAGTCCGCCATACTGCCACCGACTCTGCTAACAGGTGAGCTGCAAGACAATGATGGTTGTGGCTGGTGGCGCCAGGTGCTTTAAGGACAAGAGGACTCTGCTCCTGAAGACACTGACAGAGGTGGGGAGGAAGTCAGCCTCAGAGGAGGCTGGGAGAGTCCAGCCCAGCTCAAGGTCTGGGAGGGAAAAGGAGGCTGGTCCCATGCCTTAGGGTTCCACCCTCCAAGACTTCCCAGGAAAGCAGGAGGCTGGACTCTGGCCTTGGTGTGTGTGTGTGTGTGCCAGGAATAGGACCAGTGGGCACACAGTGTCACTGGGTCCCCACTGTTGGTGATGTGCCCTCACACTCACAGCAGGCTAAACCTCAGTGACACCTGTAGCCCAGGCCAGATGGCTCTGCCCTTTTTTGGCCCTGCATCCCTGGGGTGCCTGGTCACCCAGGCTGTGTCAGGCAGTGCTGGGTGTTCCAAGTCACTGCCTTGTGCTGTGCAGCTCTGAGAGAGGCCCCTTCTTAGGGCATCCTCTGTGAACTGGCAGATGCTTCAGTGAGGATGTGGGTGGGGGAGGAGGGTGTGGTGGGTAGGTGGGTAGGAATGATTTGGGAAATAGGCACCTGCTTGGAAGATGAGGCTTCCAGGTAGGGCCCAGCATGACAGTGCTGCCACCCTGTATAGAACTGGTACAGGTAGGGGTCTGTGTGATGGGAAGCCTAGATCAGAAGGAGTTAGTGTCCCCCAGAAGCCAGGATGGAGGGATGGCCTGACAAACCAGGCATAGGGGTGGGGGATTTCTAGGCATTCTGGAACACAGGACCACAGGATCAGGAAGGTCAAAATGCAGAATATTAGCCTGAAAAACCAGGAGTGCAGTGCCTGTCCATCTGTGCACAGGGGAACAGCGGCTTGGGGAGGAGCTCACAGCGCCTCCGAGGCCATTTCAGGACTGGCTCCTTCTCACTATCTGGTATTTTCTAAATTCTCTGTAACAAAGCCAGGCAAACACTTAGATACACTTACACGCTGCCTGCTGAGTGTTTCACACCGAGCCCACGTCTGGCTGTGCCCTGGGACAGAGCCACTGTTGTCTCTGTGCCTTGAAGAACAGAGAGGTGAGGTATGACTTCCCTGAAGTCTGACACTGGCTGTCAGGTGTGACTGGGGACAGGAAGCTGGCTCCAGCGCTCAGGCCCTGTGCTCTGCTAGGTCTGATGAGAATGTGTTATTTTAAAATTGGAAAGAAATAAATTGTACTAGCTTGGCACCTGTAGCTCAGCGGCACCAGCCACATACACCGGAGCTGGCTGGTTCAAACCCAGCCTGGACCTGCCAAACAATGACAACTATAACAACAATAACAACAAAAAAATTAGCCAGCATTGTGGCAGGTGTCTGTAGTCCTAGCTACTTGGGAGGCTGAGGCAAGAGAATCACTCAAGCCCAAGAGTTTGAGGTTGCTGTGAGCTGTGATGCCACAGCACTCTACCCAGGGCAACATAGTGAGACTCTGTCTCAAAAAAAAAAAGAAAAGAAAAGAAAAGAAATATATTATACTTAACTAAATAAAAATCTTAGACTGTTTTAAGAGTGGACTCCTTCAGGGAAAATCTCTCCTAGAACCACAGGTTTGACTCCTCAAATATAAGATTGGACTGATTCTAGAATGTTGAAGCTGGAGGGAGTCTCAGGGATGTCTTGTCTAACTGCTCATGCTGTAATAAACATGCCTGCTTTCTCCAAATCATGTGCACCCTGGCCCCCATACCCACCCATCCCGCCCCACCCTGGACTTCCTGGAAACTCGGGTGATGTATACAGGGTCAGGCCAGAGGGCCATGTTCAAGGTGGCACCTGCTTCCAGGACCAGGAGTACTGGGCTCACATGTGGCATGGGGTGCCTCCCAACTTCCCAGCCTGGCTACCCCTCTCCTCACCCAGTCCTGGTCCTGGCACAGTCTCTGCCTTGGCAATCTGGATCACAGCAGACAGGTGACCCCCTGACCTCCTGACCTTCTCTCCCACCTAGCCTGGGTGGATTTCAGTGATCAGGCCTCCTGCAGTTAAAAAGGCAGTGTGGTGAAGGGGCGCTTGCTCTGGGGACAGATGGCATGCTGAGGTGTCCTGACTCCCTGTCCACAGCTGTGAGATCCTGAATTACTCAGTTCAACTCTCAGGCCTTTTTTCTCATCCATCATATGGTGAGTCCCTACCTCACAGGGTCATGATGAGCCTCAGACCTCCATAGTAGGGGATGCATGTGGGGCCTGTCTATCAGGAGAGGCCAGTGCTCCTTCCCTGCCCCCCACACTCACACTGTATTTACAGCTTATCTGAGGCAGCCTTCAGAATGTCTGTCCCCTCCTAGACTGGCCAGCCAGCATGGCTGAGGTCCTGCAGGCTGGCAGACCTGGGCAGGGTGAGGTAGTGTCTGTGCTGGGCACAGGTCTGGTGACCGCGTAGTAAGGGCATGGAAGGGGGAGCCAGGCAGTGCTTGGGGCAGCTTTGGAGTGTCTCTGGATGGCGAGCCAGTTCCCTAAGAGCCTGAGTGATCCTGTCCTGTTCCTTTCTCACTGTGGGCCACACCCCCCACGTGTGTGCAGTGGAGGAGAATGCCCCACGCAGGGGACCGAGGGGGAGACAGGAGGAGGTCCCTCAGTCCCTGCAGATAGCAGTGCCTGCTGGCCTGAGGCTTGAGCCCATGGGGTTCCTTCAGCCCATGCAGAAGTCCCTGCACTGTGATCCTGGAGTCCAGGTGCCAGGGTGGTGGAGTCATGTAAGGATAGAGCACTGGCAGGGGCCCTGGTGCTGAGCTGCCCCAGACCCACAGACCCTGAAGGCTGTAGGGAAAAATGAATGCAGCCTCAGTTTCTCCCTGTGGCTACCAGGAGGGGCTGAATAATGAAGGCTTTAGCCCCTCTCCCCCCACCCTTTTTTTGAGACAGAGTCTCACTTTTGCCCTTGGTAGAGTGCTATGGCATCATAACTCACAGCGACCTCAAACTCCTGGGCTCAAGTGACCCCCAAGTAACTGGGACTATAGGCACCGGTCACGATGCCCGGCTAGTTTCAGAGAAGGGGTCTTGCTCTAGCGCAGGCTGGTCTCCAAGTCCTGAGCTCAGGACATCCACCTGCCTTGGCCTCTCAGAGTGCTAGGATTACAGGCATGAGCCACCACACCTTGCCCCCTCCTGGTGTTTTTTTTTTTTTATTAAGTCAAATACACATAGATCATGAATACATTTATGCATATGTGGGGTACAATGTGTTGATTTTTTTAATGCAATCTGTCATGGTTACATCAAACCAATCAACAGAGCTTTCACCTCATTTACTTGACTATTGTGTTAAGACATTTATGTTCTACACTTGACAGATTTGACTTGTACCCTTGCAATATGCTCCATAGGCTTGGTCCCGCCTTTTACCCTCCCTCTGTCAAACCTTCCCCCTCCCCTCCACTCACACTCTGTTATGAAAGATAGAACACAACTAGAGCCCCTCCTGGTGTTTTAAAGGAGCTGAGAGGCATGCAACGTGGACATGGGAGGTGTCCAGGGAGGTGTCCTAGGGCCTGGGCTCAGCTCGCAGTCCTGGGAGAGAGGGGATCTGGGGGCGGGCAGGAGGCTACTGCTCTGTCTGTGAGATGCACGTGTCCATGCACCTAGACCCACACATTCATACCTGGTGAGCTCACACCCGCCACCCCATGGGGGCAGCTACACAGTGGCTCCCTCTCACTTCACAGAGAGGCTTCTCCCTGTCAACTGGCACCACATCCTACACACCCAGGCTCCAAGCCGAGGAAGGAACAAGAATACCATGTCCATTTTAGCAAAAGCCAGGACCTATCCTAGTGGCTCAGGACGAGCAAAGCCACCTCCCACCTGAAAACTTGTGGGAACTAAGGGAGCTGTCCTAAGACAGGGCTTACCTGAACTTGGCAGAATGCCATAGCAGGTAGGACGTGGGCTGACAGGTCCACAGGTAAGATCAACATAAAGCATTGGTCAGGTACCATGTGGAGGCCAGGCCCACTCCACTGAAGCAGCTGAGCTGGCACTGGGGGGCTGCTGAGCATGGAAGGAGCTATCTGAGAAGGGCAGGTGTGTGCTGGGCCCTGACAACACTTTCTGAGCCTTAGATCTAGCCGTGTCTGCAGGAGGATTGATACTCTTGGCCTTATCAGTCACTGAGTCAATCTACTGACCTTCTGGCTTAAGTTGTTTTGAATTGCATTTCTACATCTTATGATCAGGGAGTCCAAAGGACAGTAATTGCTAAGAGTTTTCTGTGCCTGAAAGTCATGATCTGAAGACCTGTATCTAAGGACGCACAGGGAAGGAAAAGTTGCCATGTCATGGGCACAGTGCTAGTGAGTCAGCCTGAGGAGCATGGACATCCCACTCAGCCCACACACCTCCTCCTATCCAATCCTAGCCATGTGGTGACCTCCATGGCCCCTTTCCCATTAAAAAACTTAAAAATTGTATTTATCAATTATTCATAAAAGGATGAATTTGATCCATGAGCATAGATTTATTATTATATGCTCATTATTATATGTTCACTTTTTCTTCTGACTTTAAAAGAAATTTAAATTAAATGTTTGCATAAGTCCTCCAAAAGCTTGTACCCTTGGGACCATGTCTTCCATATTTGATGAGAAAGTTGGCCAACGTCCATGAAGGTCAGTCCTTCAGGAATGGGGCTGTTGTACTTCTATGGGCTGAATGTTTGTGTCCCCCCAGAATTCATGTTTTGAAATCCTCACCCCCAGTGGGATATTAGAAGGTAGAACCTTTGCGAGTTGATTAGGTCATGCGGGTGGAGCCCTCTTGGTGGGATTATTGCCTTTATGAAAGGGACCCCAGAGGGACCCCCTCATCCTCTTTACACATGTGAGGACATAGAGAAAAGGTGGCTATTTCCAAGCCTGGAAGAGCACCGTCACCAAAACCCAGTGGTACAAGCGCCCTGACCTCTAACCTCCAGAGCTGTTGTTTATAAGCCACCTGCTCTATGGTACTTAGTGATAACAGTTGAATTAACTAAGACCCATAGCCCCTCTCAGTGCACCCCCAAATCAGGGTAACACTGCTGCCAAGGAAAACTGCCCACTGGGCATGTCAGATTGAAGCCCATGAAGTGGATGGAAGAGTTTCTGGAAATATGATCAAAACTCCCACACAGGCACTGATGCATGATTCAGACCCCTGAACCACTGAGGGAAGGAAGTTCCATGAGGACAAAGACCTAAGAGGCATGGCAGAGGGCTTTCTAAGCACCCCAGGTGGCCCTTGAGGACATAGAGGGAGCCCCTCCTGAGCACGTGGCTAGGTACCCAGTCACCTCCTAACCAACTCACACATTAGCCTTGTGCTAGTCACCCAGAAATCATTCTGGACACCAGCTCACTCAAACCCCACCTCTGATAAATCCACACCCTCCTGCAGCCCCAGGGCCCTCAAGACAAGGGCTGGCTTCATCTCCTGACATCCCAGACTCTAAGTTCTTGTCCCATCTGTCTCTGTCTCATGGCCACTTTTCTCAGCCATGCTCAATTGCCTACAAGAGAGTGGCTACCAGAGCAATCCTCACCAGGTCTGGAAGGCCCCAGGCTACCTGGTCCAGGCTGCTGGACCAGAATCTACAGCCCAGCCTTGCTGGGGCTAGGCTCACCATCCAGACTTCAGGGGCTGGGCTTTTTAGGAGGGGTGATCTCCCTGGGTTGACCCTGGTGAGCAAACTGACCTTGGCTCTGATGGTCCCAAGAGGAATATGAGTGAGACACTGCCCGGTCGGGAAGGGCTGGAGCTGGGAGGTGACAAGTTCTAATGAGAACCAGAGGGGGCTGGTGGTTCCAGGGCTGGGAACTGCTTCAAGCAGAATCTCAGGAGTGTTTGTCATGAGTGTCTGGGTCCACCAAGACCCTCTGGCTCTTCTGCAGATAGCCCAGCATCCAGCCTTAGGATAATAGTAGCATGTGAAGACTTTGGTGCACTGAGCACTCACCAAACCGTGTCTTTTTGTTACTAGACTCAAAAAGGGCCCAGCATGGTCTCCTTACTCACTGCATAAAAGCCAATTAATGAAACAAGAATTGCTGAGGAAGAAAATTTTAATGCAAAAGACATCTATCCAGAGAGATAATCTCAAATCTATCTCCCTGACTAAGGGAAGGGCTTTCATGGTGGGCTGTAGCACTCTGCAGGGAGTCTGCCTCAAGAATGAACTGTGGGCAGTGCATGGTGCTTTGCTAGTTAAGTCTGGTTATTGGGCTTGACTGGGAAAGCCTGAGGGGATAAAAATAACCTAGGGAAGGGAACATTTTGCAAGGCCAATTACATCATTATTGTTTTAGTTTTCAAAATGGCTCTCTGCCCATTTTACAGATGAAGAAACTGAGGTCCAGGGTGCCAAATCCCCTAACCCTAATTTACATAGGTGTAAAGGCAGTGCTGTGATTTTTACCTTAGGGCCTGTGCTCTTAATCAGTACAGTCTCATTTCAAACTCATTTAGATAGGAGGGGGTGGCATCTGCCTTTCCCACCCCCAGGGTTACCTGTAGTACTGGGGATATCTTGAGCCACATGTGCTTCTCAGCATCTGGCAGCCTCACTCAGGGTTGTCCTCAGGAAGGCACAAGAGACCCTGGGGTATATTTGACAAATGCAGTCTCAGGGTTCGGCTGGGTTGGGGTCATGTGCCTTCTACTACCCTTGACCTTTCTCTACCCCCAAGACCAAAAGCAGTGGTGTAGGTTGGGGAGGGGGGTCTGTCTACAGCTGAACTCCAGAGAGCCATGGGGGTTATGATGCGTGCTGCTTCCAGACCAGAAGGAGAAATCAGCATTTACATTGTGGTTGACACAGGCCTGTTCCTCTTCTGAACCTCATCTGGGAAGTCAGGTTTGCTTTGTATCCTCATTGTACAGAGGAGGATAGGAGGCTCAGGGAACAAAGTCACTTGCCCAAGACTCCCAGGGTAACGTCTGTTTATTGACTCATGTATACCAATACCATGTACTAGGTGCTGCAGATTGTTGAGGTGGGGTCTTCTGACCCCATAGGGAAGAGGTTTCCCATCTACAGCAACTCCAGCCTCCTGAAGAAGAAAAGAGGCTTCTCCAAGTCTCTGGAAATATCCAAGGCTTCACATTATAGGAGTGCTTCTCCAGGGACCTTCCCAGCCTCCTCCTCCCGCACCATGATCCTCCTGGATGCCATGCTCACTGTCCATTAATACGCCCTATGTGCATTCATCACTGTGCTTTGGGGGTGCTGCTCCAGCCCCAGGGATGTGGGACAGAGATCGGTTCGAGGCACACAGTCACTGTCCCACATGGTGCTGTGTTGGCTCATGTTTAACAACCAGCTTTTGGTTGTGGGAGCATGATGCATAGCATTTGCCAGTGTCCATGGGGCAGATACTCCCTGCATGCTGCCTGTGAGGCCACTGAACCCAGAGTTGGGAGGAGACATTCAGTTGGCCCTCACTGGCCGAGTCAGAGGCAGCTGCTCCCGTACACCAGTGACTGAGGACCCAGAGACCCCAGAGGGCTGTGGCATGTGCAGGCCAGGGCCAGGTGTGCTTAGCTTGTCAGGAAAAATCTCCCTGCTTCAGGTGGGTGCATGGGGGAGCGAGCAGGTGCTCTGGTGCAGGAGACGATGATACCAGAAGCACCAGCTGCTGTGGGTCTGCTGTGGGTCTGCTAACGCTGTTCTGAGGATGCACCTGCCACCCCAGCCAAGACTCATAGTAGGTAGGTGTGATGCTTGAGATGATGATAATCTGATTGTATTTTTCATTCCCCTTACTTTGTAACGTCCCAAGGACTCTGCGGTAGATGGGCTTGAGGGGAAAAGCAAAGCCATTATTTAGTCCTTGGATTATTCTAGGATTTTGAAGTCCAGCTTCCGTGATCATATGTCAAACCAAGACTGGCTTCTTCCTATTAGAAGGACACAGTAGTGAAGGCCAAATGAGACCTTCCCCCAAAGCATTTATTTTTAATTTAATTTTTGAATAGGCAATAGAAGATGGAACGATCACAAAGAATTAGGAATCAGAAGGGCTTAATGAGAACTGCACTGGCAACTAGAAGATGGTGGAACAGTTCCTGCAAAGTTGGCCTCTGCCCAGATTTTCCTGAAGAAAAATGATTTCCAAACTAGAATTCTATATCCAGCCAAACTATCAGTCCAGCATGAGGATCAGGTGAGGACATGTCCAGACATTTAAGATCACAGTAACTTTACTCCTCCAGAACCCTCTTACAGAGTCTGCAAAGTATGAGCTCCTCCCTCAAACGAGGGAGTGAATCCAGACCAGTGAAGATACAGAATAGTTGATGTGTTTGATGATCTGGAGAGATTTGGACAATAGGTAGAATCTGGGATTGAAATTGCCTTTGGTGCGCTTGCACACACAATAAGATAACACAGCAACAAATATCCCTGTGGGAAAAGTAATTATAGTATATATTACACACCCTTACACAACCCCAGGGTCCTCAGACTCTGCTGTGAGTTACATTTATTTCATGATGCAAATCTATGCAGTGAATTCTTACAATTTTGGGTTGCTTCAGCATCCATTTTGAACATAAGATGGACTGCATCATACTGAAGCAGGCTTCATCATTCCCGAGGCCATTTCCAGTTCTCCTGTGTGGTCAATCCCAATATCTGCCTTATATGACATCTTCCTGGTGACCTGCAGAACAGCTAGTGTGATCTCCTGGACATGGCCCACAGTTGCCTATACCTTGCATGGACTGGGCAACTATGTCATAACAACCACTTTTTAGTCACAGCGTGACCTCCAAGAACTCATGTCTGCTTGCTGTAAACACACCAGTCGAAACTCCATCACAGGAAATGTGTTTGGATAAGGCGTGTGTCTGTCTGTCTCTCTACACTCACACACTGGGACCTCTGGGTGTGAGTGGCTTCTCGGAGCACAGTGTGCCCCCAGGACCTGTAAGTAATGAGATCTTTATTTCCATCTGTGTCTCCTAATTCTTGAAGCAGTGCTCTCCATCTTAAAGATCCTAAACTGTGACGATCTAACACAAATCATACTCTCTCTGTGTTGGGGCAGGATAATGGGAAGGATGTGTGCAGCGTGGGCAGGACGTGAGAGAAAGCTAACACCTTTGTGAGCGGAAGTCAATAGGTAGCAACTAAGCTGGAAAACTGCAAAGTAGCCGTATGAGAATGTTATGTAGAAATATGGATGTAGGGCGGTGCCTGAGGCTCAAAGGAGTAGAGTGCTGGCCCCCTATGCCGGAGGTGGCGGGTTCAAACCCAGCCCCGGCCAAAAACTGCAAAAAAAAAAAGGAAAGAAAGAAATATGGATGTAAATACAGGCATACCTTTTTTGTGCTTCACTTTACTAAATGTCAAAGATATTGTGTTTTTTCCACAAATTGAAGGTTTTTTAGCAATTTTGCATTGAGCTCATCCATCAGCATCGTTTTTTCAACAGCACATCCTCACTTTTATATCTTTGTGTCAGCATTTTTTAGCAATAAAATATTTTAAAACTAAGGTATATTCATTTTTAGATATAATGCTATTGCATACTTTATAATAGACTGCAGTATATAAACATAACTTTTATATACATTGGGAAACCAAAACATTTTTGTGACTTGCTTTGTGGTGATATTTGCTTTATAGAGATGGTCTGAAACCAAAATTTAATATCTCTGAGGTATGCCTGTACTGAAATAATTTGTTTTTGTTTTTTTTTTAAAGGAAGTGGTTGCGTCTGGAAGAGGATAATGAGTGGGTAGGGGAGAGGGGCAGAGGACTGCTGCCTTTCGCAGTAAGCCTTGGGCATTATTTATTTCTTTAGATTATATGCACATACAACTTTCCCCCATGAATTTTTAAATTTTTAGTTGACACAGAATAATGGCCACATCGATGGGGTGCACAAGATATCTCAGTACATGTGTACAATGTGTAATGGTCAACTCAGGGTAACCGGGATATGCGTCACCTCAAATATTCAAAATTCTCTCTCCCAGCTATTTTAAAATATGCAGTAAATTATTCTAAACTAGAATCATCCCATTGTGCTATGGAACACAGAACTTATTCTCCTCTCTGTAATTTCATACCTATTAACCAGCTTCCTCCTTGTCCCTTTCTGGTATCCTTTCCAGCCTCTAATAACCACTATTCACTCTACTCCAATGAGATCAGCTGTCTTAGCTTCCCTGTGAATGAGATCACGCTGTCTTTGTCTTTCTGTGCCTTCTTATTTCACTTAATATACTGTACTCCAGACCCTTCCATGTTACCCTCAAAGACAGGATGTCCTTCTTCTTTAAGGCTGAATGGTGTCCCATTGCATCTATGTACTATAATCTCTTTCTTTCTTTCTTTTTTTTTTTTTTGCAGTTTTTGGCCAGGATTGGGTTGGAACCTGCCACCTCTGCATATGGGGCTGGCGCCCTACTCCTTTGAGCCACAGGCGCTGCCCAGTACTATAATTTCTTTATCCATTCATCTGTTGATTACTTGGAAGAAATCTGTATTTTCGCTATTGTGAATAGCGCTGCAATAAACATGGGGGTACAGATATCTCTTCAACATACTGATTTCATTGCTTTTGAATAATAATAGGATTACTGGATCAAATGCTATGTCTTATTTATTTATTTTTATTTCAAAATATTATGGGGGTACACATTTCTGGTTATATGGATGATTTTGTTATGCTTGAGTCAGAATTGTAAGTGTGCCCATCACCCAGATAGTGTTCATTATACACGTAAGATAGGTTTTCACCACCCCTCCCCCTCCTTCCCTTCAAACCCCGGCCCTATTCGATTCCCATCGAGTTTTGCTTCCCTCTGTGCACATATGTGCTCATCAGGTAGTTCTAATTTGGTGCTTTTCCATTCTCTAGATACTTCTCTTAGGATAATGATCTCCAATTCTATTTAAATTGTTGCAAAAGGCCTTAATTCATCCTTATTCATGGTTGCATACTATTCCACATTTTGTTAATCCACTCATAAATTGATGGGCACTTGAGTTGATCCCACATCTTTTCAATATTTATATTTTTAGTCCTTTGAAAAACATACCTACTATTTTCCACCATGGTTGTACTAATTTACCCTGTCACCAATGTTCTATTAAGAATTCCCCGTTCGGCTTGGTGCCTGTAGCTCAAGTGGCTAAGGTGCCAGCCACATACACCTAAGGTGGCGGGTTTGAATCCAGCCCGGGCCCACCAAACAACAATGATGGCTGCAACCAAAAAATGGCCGGGTGTTGTGGCGGGCACCTGTGGTCCCAGCTACTTGGGAGGCGGAGGCAGGAGACTCGCTTGAGCCCAGGAGTTGGAGGTTGCTGTGAGC
>CAUYQV010149061.1:0-38954 GCA_963574575.1 Galagoides demidoff
ACATCAGAACGTGTGAGCTTAAGCTTTTTTAGGTTTAAACATTTAACTACCACTTACTGCATTGTGTAACTCTGCAGTGTGCGTATCCCAAATAGTCCACGCCCTCTCCTGAGACCTACATGTATTTCTGAAAGAGTAAGAGCAGGGACTTGGGAATAAGTTGGCTGCAGCCGTGCCACACCCAGCTGTGCAACCTTGTGTGACTTATCCGTCTCTTTGTGTTTCATTCTGTTCCTTTTCATAAGGTTGTGTAAGAATTAAGAGAGTTAATATGCGTAAATGATGTGAACAGGGCCCAATAATGGTACCATATATGACCACCTTTGTCACTATTAATATCGTATCTTTCTTTCTTTTTTTTTTTTTTTGCTATTAAGATTTTTCTTTTAATATGCCATGAGATAACGTGATCGTATATTTTCCAAAGTACTTTTGCAGCCACATCTCCCCACCCTTCCAAGAGATTTCATCAGTTTTTCCAATGTAGTAAAAGATGCTGGATTCTAGTTCTGTCCACTTTCTCTTTTTGAAAACGATATAATTCTAATGACTTTAATGGTAATACACTCTTATCTAATAGAGAAAAACATTTACCAATATCAGAAACCCAGTTTTGAAACACTTGCATTAATTGTGAACTGAATCAGCAGTTTGTGTTTTTTAAAAAAGGGTAGAAGTTGGACTCCCGACTTGCTGATGAGCACACTTGCTGAGGGAAGGGAGAGAGGGAGAGTGAATGCTGCATTTCTCCCTGGGCCCCCAAAGTGCTAATTATACAAAGGGACACATCGGAAGCTATTGTATACCTCCATCATAATGTCTCACAAACACCTCAACTCAGTATGTTCTAAAACCAATTTCATGTTCTCCCTCCCACTCTGTCAAATTCTTACTTTTCTGTATAGTATATGTCAATTCTTACTCATACTGGTTAGCTTGCTTTCTTCCCAAACATCCCCTACATCCAGCAGCGAGGCCTAGTATACTTATCAAAAGCCCTGCTCCTATATTCCCAGCTCCCAGAGCTCCTGCCTGGCTCACTCCATGTGCAGGTTAGACCACCCAAATGTTCCATGATGACCTCTGCTTCCAACAAGAGTGCCCTTCTGCTTCATAACACTCTACAGAACAGTCTTTCTGATATCCTAGACAGAAGGGTACAGTCCCGTCCCCCACCCCTGACTTAGAAATCATTCTGTGGGTTTCTGTTATTTACAGAGAACATTTGAACTTGTTGATGTGAAGTAAAAAGCCCTCATGGGCAGCCCATACCTGCCCCTGCAGCCCCTGGCTTCTGTTCCTTTTTCTCATGCTGGACCTTGTTGCCTCCCGTGACTCTTCTTTCTTACCACACCCAAAACTTTTGCCTTAAGCTCTATTGAACTACATCCTCCTATAATTAAATATACTGTGCAGGACGAGTTTTCTGTGCTTTTCACTATGTTTACTTCTTACCAGAATGCATTTCCTAGTCTCTGCCCTCGTTTACCTGTTTTCTATTTATCCCTCAGACACAAGTGGAGCTTTATCTGTCGAGCCTTCTCTGACTTCATCCCTCCCTCTATCCCCAATGGAGTGAGGTGTTCCTTTCTGGAGTTCCTTGGCATTCCACCCCTCCAATGTGACTTTTGTCATATTGTTTTGTTATTTCTTGTTTATATATTGACATTAGTCTTCCATTTCACTGTTAATTCCTTGAGGTCAAGTATACTTTACTTTTGTTTCCAGATACCAAGAATGTAAAAGTCATTATGAAAATTTGAGACAGACTGTGCTATGGTTCATTATTTCACTTCCAAGAAATACAGTTGACAGTGCTGCCCTTTCTGATTCACCTGCGTAGGTTTCATCTTGTTCAGCTTATCAGTGTTGTAGGGAGGGATTCATTTACGATGATTTTCTATGATTTTAAAAATGGGTTAAATTGTGGTGCCTGTGGCTCAAAGGAATAGGGTGCTGGCCCCATATGCTGGGGGTGGTGGGTTCAAACCCAGCCCCAGTCAAAAACTGCAAAAAAAAAATGGGTTAAATGAATCTCAAAGTCTCGAGCATTTGCAATGGGCTTTCAGAAACCTTGCTTCTTCCCTCATGACAATTCATCAGTGGTTTCAAGAATTCAGAAGAGGGCAAACTTCACTGAAAAGACCAGGAGAGGACTGGGCGTCTGGCAGCCACAGTGACTGAGGAAGACATTGCTGATGTGGAAAAAATGGTTTGTGAAAACAATGAAAGTGATGTTTAAGGACATTGAAGCAGCTCTGTGGATTAGATTGCAGGCAGTGTCCCAAATCCTGCACAATTATCACCGAGTCAGGAAAGTTTCATCCGAATGGGTGCCTCCCACTTGGGAAGATGAGCAGGAGCACATTTGCGTTGTATATTGTGAAGAAATACTGGTCAGATTTGACTGATACAAGTCTAGATGCCTTTGTAACACTGTTACTCATGATGCAACCTGAATTGACCAGTTTGCTCCAGAAAATAAACATCAACGGTCAACAGTGTGGCTGTTTTTCCTGATGAAAATCCACCAAAAGTGAAGGAGCCCTCAAATGTCTGAAAGGAAGTGGTGGCAACTTGCTTGTCCAAAAGCTGGTATGTCACAACTCTTCCTCTGGAGGAACAAAGGCCTGTTACTACTCAGTGCTACAGAACAAAAGTCTTTGGGCAGCTTCACGAACAGCAGCAAGAACAGGACTATTGGGGACCATATGACAGTGTGTCCGCCCATGCGGCCAACATGACCATTCAGTTCCTGGAGTCCACAGAGGTTCAACCTATGACTCATCCACCCTATAGTCCAGATGTGGCCCCATCTGATTATTTCCTGTTACGTACAGTAAATAATTGCATGCATGGAAGAAGATTCTCCAACCCTGAAGAAGCTGTTCATGCCTACAAAAGTGAGCGTATAGCACTTGAAGAAAATGAATGGGAAGAGTGTTTTCTTTTTTTTTTTCTTTAAATGATAGCTGTGTACATTAATGTAATCATGGGGTACAGTGTGGTGTTTTCACATACAATTTGAAATATTTTCATCAAACTGGTTAACATAACCTTTATGTCATTTTCTTAGTTATTGTGTTAAGATGTTTATATTTTACTTTTAGAAAGATTCACTTGTACCCTTGAAAGATAAACCATAGAAGTGAAGTATTTTCAAAAGAGTATTTTCAAAAATGGCTTACAAGCATCCAAAAGTACATAGAATGTTGTGGTGATTATTTTGAGAAAATATACTAATCAAAATGATTTTGCATTTCTTAATTTTTGTGTGTCTCAAAACTTTTGCAGTGTCCCTTTTTATAGCTGGGTACAGAGTTGCGATTCTACTAACGTCTATTGTATTAGTGAAAAAAGTAGCTAGAGGTATGTCAAGGAAATAGACCGCTGGGAACTAAGACAGTAACAAGTCATCCTCTGCTCATTATTTCCTGCTGAGGGGACACAACCAACTTCCTTGACGAGGAAGCTGCCCCGTATAACCCTATGTCTATAAGAATCAGGTAAGAAGATTTCAGAAGCAAGAACTTAAAAACAACTCAATTGGCTTAAGTGGTAATTAGTTTACATAAATGAAAAGTTGAGAACTAAATAAATTTTCACTGTGATATGGATTAGGCCTCACATCTTGCTGTTTACTGATCGACTGTTCCTTTAGAGAAGTCTGCTCATATAAAAACAAAAAATTTGAACTTTTCCCAGGCTTACAGTTTTTAAACCTTAGCATTCCTTTCTTGCGAGGGATGTTATGTGCATGGTAGAATTTTTGCGGAATCCTGCCCTCTACCAATTAGATGCCTTCCCCTGAAGGGGGACTTTCTTGTAATTATTTCTCACCCTCACTAAAGGTTGGTGGTACATATTACTAGCTTCAGTTGAAGATGGTCACACCGTAAGTGCCAGGAGCAGGATAAGATTGCCTGGTTGATTCCCAGGTTGTTTCTCTGTTCTCTGCCCCATGCTTGGTTCATCTTGGAGTCCTCAGAAAGGCAAATATCAGACTGGGCACGAGCTTTCATGATTATCTCCAGAACAGATTTAAGGAGAACACCAGCTGGGCGATTACCTGGGGCACCAGACCTCAAAAGCCACTAAATGGGGAAAAGCCACTTTGGGGGAAAAAAAATTACTAGACTTTCTTCCAGGGAATAGTACTATATGTGCTTAGAAGAAATGCTTTCATGGGCCACCTATCAAAAGAAAGAACTCTTTTATAGGCTCCCACCAAGCAGCTGCTTCACTAGGGCATACAAGTGAGCTCCTGCAAAGTATGTATTTAAATACATAAAGGGGGCACAGGGGCTAGATCCAAATCATTCAAGGTGGTATTGCCACTGGCTGATTTTCTTTTAAGCCTTGAGTCAGCCTGCTGGTGCCAGCAGTGAACTTTCTGCCTAAATGCATGTTGGACAAGTGTCTTGCTTGAAGGGGGCCTGTGTTGCTAGTTAGGCTGGAGCATTCCTTCACCCTATCTCTGAAGGCATAGATCTTCTTTATGGAAGGATCATGTGTATTTTTTTTCACATTGTGCTCAGATGATACTATTAAGCTTCAGCTTCAGAAATCCTCAGCAGTATGGGGTTCCTTTAAAGCCACCAAAGGAGCCAGACAGTGTACACACATGTGTATTTGTTTCTTAGTAGCAAATTACTTTAAATATAGTGGCTTCAAGCACCAATTTATTCTCTTACAGGTCTGGGGATCAGAAGTCTAAAACAAAAGTGTTGTCAGAGCTGTATTCCTTCTAGAGGCTTCTGTGAGAGTGTGTGAGAGGAATCTATTTTCTTACTTTTTCCAACTTCGAGAAATTGCCTGTGTTTCTTCAGTTGTGACCCCTTTACACATCATTCCAGCCTTTTAGCATCCATCCTCACATCCCCTTCTGTTCCTCTGGCCTGCTTCCTGCCTCTGCATTATAAGGACATTACGGACTTACTATGCCCATCTCCTCATAAACCAGGATAATCTCTCTACTTCAAAGTGCTTCATTTAATCACATCCACAGAGTCTTCTGTTGTAGATGGTACTTGGGATCAGGGAGGTTATGGGGATTAGGCAGTAGGCATTATGGGAAGTCATTATTCAGCCTACCGTGACGTCATTATGTGTTTATGCACAATTTCTGGAAGTATGGTGTTCATACCCAACCAGTGAGATGGGTCATCTCTTTACCACCTGCTGTTATGCTTCACCTGAAGTCTCAGAGTGTTAGAGTAGCTTTAGGCATTCTGGGTTCTAACAAAATGGCATTGGGGTTGAGGATACATTTGATTTGGCTTTAATGGTATGTATTTATGTTGTTCACCATCAAGATCAGGCCTTTTAAATGTGTTGCTGGATGCCTGGAGTAGTAATAGCTTCCAGGAGTAATCCTGTTTTCTGTTGTGCTAACTCGCTCAACACTGTGCCTGGAAGGGACTGTTCCAAAGATTACATTGCACTGAGAACATATCCTGTGGTGACTGAAACTCTATGTAAACAGACAGTATCAGAGAGTCAGGGATCAAAATACCTGAAGCCTGATGCCCCTCTGTAGAAAATCATTGTAACCATTAAACATTGTAATTTCAATTTTCACTTAAAATAATAAGCAAAAAATTTATTTTTCATTAACGCCTGGCTAAAATTATCCTTAAGTAAAAATCAAATTTCAATCCACCATGCTGGAGGACAGAATGGATTATCTTTATTTACAAAACAATTCTCTTTATAGAAAATTATATTGCCAAATATTTTTCATTTGGGGACACAATTAAGAAGTACTCAGATGAAATCATAAAGAAAAAATGTATTTTAAGGCTATCCCAGAAAGTTTATAATAAAATCATTGCATTCTTATTCTGCTCTGGGTGACGCTTATGCTGTTTGTGAGCGTCTAAAAATGTATTTCTTATGACTCTTTTTCCATCCTAAGTATTTAATTTCATACCTAACTATCTAATTTTATTTTTCTTAAGGAGTCTAACACACCCACCCATGTGTATAGGATTTATGTCCCACAGAATTGGCACCTGACACAGACAACATTGTATAATTCGGGGTTCAGATTCTCTACCTGTCAGTTTGCCCTTTTGTTTTTCTATATACTCGAGTTCATTGTATCTTTATAATTAGGGTTAGAAAGTTATTAAGACAGAATTAGGTGAATGAGAAAAATACTGTAAACTTTTTTCTTTCAAAGTTGCAACAACATATCCCCATTTTGTGACTTCCCATACATGAGTATAGACATTTATTAATAAAATGATATGTAATATATTAGTGAAGCCTGGTTTTATTTTTAGCATAGTCCAACTTATAAATAATATAGTACATAAATATTCTATGAAATAGAAATACTATTACTAAAACCAAACATTTGCCTGGTATTATTTCCTGTTTGTACATACTGTATTTTTATTCATGGATTTTTCTATAAGAGGGTATGAATGTAATCACCATTTTTAATACATTACTAAAAAGGAACTTTTTAGAAACGTTATCCTGACATTTGTCTAAATGGTTTTTTAGGCAAGGCATTTGCCGCACTCTAAATTGGGAACAGAGAGCAAAGCTCCGGAAGAGCGAGGACTAATGTCATGGACTCGAGATCGGCTGTAGGGCTGAGGTGGAATGGGTCCTGCCGGAATCTTTTAAAATTTATTATTTGCCATTTATAAATCTGCATGGGGAATGAGAATATCCCTATGGAATGTTGTATGAATAGGTTAATTCAAAAGTCATCCAGAATGTATAATTGAGAAAAGAGCCAAAGTTGTGGCAGACTAGTCTAGAAAATTTGAACTGTGACAAAAAAGACACTAGGGATGCTTAGAGGACTGCAGATGGGTCTCTCTAAACCGATGTTTATTGTATTTATTTTTATTTTGTTTATTTATTGTTTTTGTTGTTGCAGTTTTCAGCCAGGGCCAGGTTTGAACGCACCACCTCTGGCATATGGGGGCAGCACCCTACTCTTTGAGCCACAGGTCCCACCCCAAACCAATTTTTAAAAAGAACTTCCAGGCTGGGACCTGAGCTGAGTTCGTGCCCCAGAGGAAGAGGCCAGTCAATGCCTCTGAAATAATTGCCTTGAGCCTGTGCTGAAGGATGGGGACTGAGCTTCATTGAGAATGGCTTGTGATAGGACCCAAAAAAAAGGATGAGCAGGTACTTTTTTTATGTCAATAAAACCAGCTGTGACCTTACTAGTATTTTGTAGGCAGAAGACAAAAGAGTGTAAGTCTCCAAGATTGGCTTATTTATTCATAATGTGAATAAGGCTTATGAAAAGAAAACATAAGGCTGCCTGCCTGCCCTAATGACTGTAGCCAAGGTGACCAGAGGAATCCTTGATTCCTCTTTATCTAGAAGCGTTCAGTTAAATGGGGCACAAGGGGTTAAAAGGCAAAGTCCTTCCCTCAGGAGGAAAGCTCATGTACCAGTATAAACGTCTCAAATGAGACTGTGTGTGAAATTTTAAAAAGCCACACCATTAAGAATGATTATGAGCTTATTAAGGATAATTGGGAATTTGAAAAAGCTGAAAAAAGAAATATCATGCATAGTTGAGTCATCCAAACACAATCACTATTTGATTCATTCCCATCAATGGTTTTCAATGCAGAATTTATTTTATTCAATTTTGGAAGTACATCATATTTAAAATTTTGTACTTTTTAAACTTTATGTACATGAAGTATTTTGAATCTTATTCTATGGTATTTTATAAACATTATTTTAATGGTTGCACAATATTCAGCTTTGTGATTATTTTATATTTGAATCCATATATATTATATCTTTACACTATTAGAAATAATCTACTATAAACTTTTTTAATATTACTAATCCCCAGTATTTAGCATTATGCTTAAAAGCCCAGAAGGTAAAATTAGAGAAATTCAGTTTTGAGCTGCTTAATATTTGAATGACCTTGAAAAATTATTTCTTCACACACATTTTGGTATCATCATCTGAAAATTAAGATAATAATAATGCCTGCTCACAGAATTACAGTGACAGTCGAATGAGATCTGAAACAGTAAGCAGGATGCCTACCACCAACTTAACTGCTTGTTAAGTATTATTAACAAGCTAGTTAATAAATGTTAACTAGGTTTATTGTCAACCTCATTATTTTAAGTTTTGTTAACCTAATAAAGTTAATTATGTCTATTTTGCTGTGATTAAAGCAGAATTATTGTGTCTAAGGGTATGGATATTTTGTTTGGTACCTACGGTCTAAGTGTGCATCTAAACACACAATTTGCAGCAAACAAGTGAGTAGACAAGATTTTTATATCGTGTTATGAAGTAAAGTGGTGAGGTTCATTAGGGAGTAACCTCATTTGCTGGGGTGGGGAGCAAATAAAAGTTATTTTAGGTACTAAAGTTCCAAATATCCAGATACTAAAATTCCAGATCAGATCTGGCTCCTGGTGCAATGGAACACCACCAGATGCTGTGTGTAGATGGATGATGTTAGCAGTAGGCTGCTGTCTGCTAACTCCATCTCAATTACTTCTTAGCTGTAGAGCTGGGAGCAAACTAAGTTTTTTCTTAAACATGGGGTTTTTTTGCCTGTAAATTGATCATAACAATATCTACTTCCTTAGTTTGTTAATAAAGACTGAGACATGGCATGTAAGTTCTTAGCACTGTGTCTGGCCTCAGTGGCTAATTGTAGGTGTGACTTTTGTGAAGTGAAATAGATCGTATTTTCTTATACTAAAATTATTAGCTGAGCCCTAAATGGACATTCAAGTCTCTGTTTTCAGAGGAAGAGAAAAACTGCTTATTATATTATCATGGCATTTGCCCATTCTCAGTTATCAAGATTTTAAAATGTAGCCATTCTTTGGCACCCATGGGGATTTTTCCAAGAATTCTGTGGATACCAAATTTCAGGTGCTCAAGTCCCTTATATAAAATGGTGTAGTATTTGCATATAACCTACACATGTCCTCTACATACTTCAAATCATTTGTAGATAACTTACAGTAGCTACTACATGTAAATGCTATGTAAATAGTTGTTATCCTGTATTTTTTAAGGAAATAATTGCAAGACAAAAAAAAGTCAGTATAAATTCAATACATCTATAACTCATTTCTTTCTTGAACACTTTTGATTGTTCAAGATTGGTTAAATCCACAGATATAGAATGTACAGATACACTGGATTGTGAAAACTGGTTCAATTAGGAAATTTCAATATTAAGATAATGCTTTGATGAAAATGTTAAGTTTTAAGTTTAGGTCTCTGACTGAAATATGTTTTTAAGTTCAAGTCTGTAAAGGTCATTTCGATGTGGTTGAGGGGCAAGGAAAATCAGGCAAAGGCATGATTATGCAAGAAAAATTATCAGTCAAACTGTGATATTAGAAAGCAGTACTTCCCACAGAACAATTAATCACAGCAATAAGCAGTAAATGGCCAATTCGGTCACTAGCTTGTAGCCTGGTTTCTGACTCATTATATTGCAATGTTCTCATTCTCAAATCTCAGATCCACTTTGCTATACTTCCAATTTAAAATGTTTGGCATTGACACATTTTAACAAAAGAAAAGATGCTTCTCTATGAGCAGAAATGTCTATAATGATTTCTTTAAATAGGGATTTTCAAGTATGCAGTAGATATTTGTGTATACACATACACTAGGTCACACATAGTTTTGTCTTTCAAGAACATAATTTAGCATCCTACTAAGAAATACTTCTTCCTCATTCCTTAACAGTGAGATCTTTGTTGTTACTCCTGCAATTTTCCTACAGACCCTACTTGCTCTGCCAAATTTATCAAAGTTAGGACCTAAATATCCTGAACTGGGTCAAGGATGAAAATCATCTTTGCTGCAGGTGGTTAATTGAAATGGGCAAGAGAAGTTAACCTGAGCTAGGTTGGTAGAGTCCTTTCTCATAGTTTTGACCTGAGAAAAGAGGGGTCTGAGTTTCAGCTTCTGTCTTTAGGTGGAGATGTGAGGTTTAGATGCAGAGGTGTCCAGCCTATGGCTAGCACATGCCGGTCTTGTGAAGATATTTTTGCTTATCTGTGGCATCAAATATCATGAAGAGTATGCATGGATTTTTTTTTCCTAATCAGCTTTTGTTAGTGTTTGTGTATTTAGTGGGTGGCCCATGGCAACTCTTACCTTTCCAATATGCAGCAAAAAAGAAAAGGGGTTGGACACCTCTGTTTTAGAGGAATGATTTCTATGATCTAACCTTTGGAAGAAGTTAATCTGAAACAGGAGGGAATGAGATCACTTGGCCAAAAAGAGTAGCCACATAAATGATAGAAGAACATTGATGTCTTTTATATTATTGATTCTAATTTTCTCTGAGGGCTTGGTGATATCTCCTTTCCCACCATTAAAATGACTTGAGTCGCTGCCATTGGAATTTTAGAAATCAAGACTAGGAGAAATTACTACTATGCTATGTTTTCTTCTTTCATTTCCCACTCGTCAGCAGATTGTATAAACACTCAAAGAATGCCTCTCAATTAAAGGATGAGCTCAGGACTACACTTGAAATATTCCTTCAATAACTCTTAAACATTTGGGTATCTGATACCATATGGACTTGCACTAATTTATCCAATCTGAGCTTCTCTTTGAGGCTATTACATGAAATCTGGGGCCACTGCTTCAGAGCAACCAGATCGTACACTCTCTATATAGGTATCTGGGCAAGTGATTTTAAAATATCTGAATGAATTAATATTGTACACAATGAATAAGAGACTTTCAAATAAGGATGAATTTCAAAAGAGTGGCATGAACCTGTATACATAGATATAACCAAGAAGACAACACAGAATAGCCTGTTGTTTAAGAAGTATTCCAGAGATTAGTTTCATTTTATTTTTTTTTATTGCTTTAACTATATTCAGAGAATAAAAATCCACAAGGAAGAAATAAGGCTACTATTTTATTTGGAAACTGCAAAGATGAGCACTTTTTATTTGCATCTTCTGATATAAACAGGAAACTGAGACCTGAGAAATGGACTTGAATGACAGGCTATTGAATTTTTGAAATGAGTTCAGGTCAGGGTATCAAAGAGCTTATTGAAGACATTAGAAAACAGTTATTAGGCTTTTATCAGAGATTATGGAAAAGTAAGTTTGAAATAATGAATAATATTAACCCATTATTCAAAATTGATAAATTACATTCCAGAAACTTTTCTGGTAATTTATATGAAAGCATGTTGTAGTAATTTTTAAAAGATTGGTCGTTATTACCTGATATAAATTAGGGAACGCTGGAAGCCAGCATGAGTAACCCAACAAACCTTTTGACTTTTTATTAATTTTCAAAAATTGTTTTTATATTTTCTATAAAACTCTAAGTAAGTACAGATTAGAAAGTAAATTTTAAGCTTGTATCTGGGGGAGGCTTGGATACCCTTCCTCTGGAAGGAAAGGGTATTCAAGTGCACAGAGTGAACAAACAGATGGCCACTACCGTGAATTTCTAATAGAAAAAAATAATTTATTCTGTTTCTATTCTACATAAGGTTTTTATTAGAAAGTCTGTTTATTTTATCTTATATAACTATGAAGATACTATACATACTATACTGTACATTACCTTTATTTTGTTAGATTTCCTGTATCAGAACATACTTAAAATTTTACACTTGGTATGTTGTTAGATTCTTATTTTTTTTTTTAGAACTTTTGATATATTTATAAGTAAAATTTGTGTATTGTAACCCCACCTTCAGTTTTATTTGGCTTTGCTGGATTCATAATAAAATTTGATATATGATATTAGAATTATCCTTTCTTATAAGTTAGGTAGAACTCATGTATAAAATAATCTTTGTAGATAATTTCCTTTTTAATTTCTTCCTGCACCCAGCTATCATTCAGCATAAGGTTATTTAACTTCCATGCGTTTGTGTGAGGTTGAGTGTAATTGCTAGAGATGAGTTCCACTTTTAGTGCCTTATGATCTTAAAAGATGCAAGGTAGAATTTCAGTTCTTTTGATTCTATTAAGGTTTGCTTTATGTCCAAGGATATGATCAATTTTAGAGAATGTTCCATGGAACGATGAGAAGAATGTATATTCTTTATCTTTGGGATGGAATGTTCTATATATGTCTGTCAAGCACACTTATTCTAAGGTCTCATTTAAGTCTCTACTATCTTTGTTTAATTTCTGTTTAGAAGATCTGTCCATCTCTGAGAGAGGAGAGTTAAAGTCCCCAGTTATTATGGTGTTATAAGATATCATGTTGCTCAGACTAAGTAAGGTCTGTATCAAGAATCTGGGAGCATTTAAATTAGGTGCATAAATATTTAGAATTGAAATGTCTTCTTGTTGTATTTTTCCCTTGACCAATATGAAGTGCCAATCATTGTCCTTTGTAACTTTAGTTGCTTTAAACCCACATGTGTCTGAAAATAAGATTGCAACCCCTTTTTTCTTCTGACTTCCATTTGCCTAAAAAATTGATTTCCAACCCTTAACTCTGAGTTTTAATTTATCTTTTGATGTGAGGTGTGTTTCCTGCAGACAGCAAATAGATGGCTTGTGTTTTTTAATCCAGTCAGCCAATGAAGGATATTTGAAATAGTGGTAGTAAAGAGCCATCACCATGTGGGATGTTTCTGTGGTGTTGATTTCTATGTCATCACAGTCACTAATCAATCATAGTGTGTGATGTTTTGCAACAAAATTATCTCTTACAGGACAGGTACAGGAAAAGCAAGTCCTTAGGATCATCTAGAGTTGGAGAAGTTCAGAGGAAAAGCAAAAGAGTGCAAATGTAGGGATTATAGATTTTGGGCCAGAGAGTTATTGGTTGAAATAATGGATCACAGAATCTTAGAAAATGAGGAGAGTGAAGAAAGATGATGACATCTTTTTTTAATGTACAGCATCTTCAGATCTATAAGATATAAAATGATTTTCCAAAATTGGACAGTTTTAACAGGTTTATTTGCAATTTTCAATTAGAACAACTTGTGTTTTCATTGGCTATTGTTGTGAGAGAGATGATTTAATGAAATGGATTATTCTTGAGTAAGATGTTTGAAATAACTGAAAGAAAGGGAGAGAGAGAAAAACCTTAGGGTGAGTAGTGCTATAGTATTTGTGTTCTCAAGTTCAAAAGATAACATTTTAAAAATTCTAAATTTGAAAATATGAGTGCTCAATGTCTTTATGATTAATTAAAAATGCCAGTTCTTTCTACTAATAACATATTTTAAATGATAGATTTTATATTAGCTTCTTCAAGATTCTCTTTTATGCTAGTCAAGGGAATTCTAATAAAATTAGGTAAATAAACAATGAAAACTAGTTAACTATATCAATAAATAAAAGTGCCTAAAGTGCTATCTACTCTAAGAATATTTCCAGAAGAGCCTCAAGGGAATTTTTATTACAGGATAGCTAATCGAATTATTGTTGAGCATTCTGTTAGAGCTATTTTTGTATTAAAATAGTTTCTGTACTAAATATTTAAGGCTGAAAAGAGCAATGCTCAGGAGGTATTACTCTAAAACCTAAAACTTGCTATGGTACTGAGAGTCGAGAGGGCATGATTTTATCAGTTAATACTAAATGTTTACAATCCTGGTAATGGAAGAATGAGTTAGAATGCCTTTAGTGTCTAAAGAATTTTCTATTAGTAAGGTGAATCTTACCATAAAGGGAAACTAAATTTTTCAGGCTTCCTTAGTGTCTTACAGTATATTATTGCTTCAATAACTTGAGCATTGAGGGGAATAAAGTTCAATCAGTACATTCTGTGCCAGGAAAAACAAATTCTAAGTTTTATCTCCCCTTAGTGTAGCACATGCTCACTGCAAATACTCAATTAAAAATTTTGGAAATTGTCGGTCATGCCTCTAATTTGCTGAATTCTCTAAAGACCAGTATGAAATAATCTTTGGAATTAATATATGTTTGAGAACATAAAATACTTTTTATTTTAGCTATAAAATTTGTTGCCTTTGTTTTCTTACCATTCTCTACCAAATACACGGGTTTTTGTGACATGTATATCAATGAGGGATATTTGGTATAATAGGCGAACCTAAGGTCTTTTTCTCCCTACAATATTATTTAAATGTTTTGCAATCTGATGAATGAAATGAGATGTTAGGGCAAAATTAAAAAAAAAATTACTGCAATTTGAGTAAATTATATCTTTCTTTTAATAGCTTGTTACCACAGTTACATATTTTCTTTCTAACTAAAACTTTTTCAAATGCTTCCAAAAGCATATCTGTCTTATTGTTTTACTCTCTGTAAGAGAGTAAAATGACAACTTCAAAAGAAGAGGGAGTCTAAGAAATAGAACTAGTCTCTCTCAACTTCCCTCCTGTCCTTTTATCATTATACTCCTTCAAAAATAGAATTATCATTATACTCCTTAAAAACTTCCCCGAAATTTCCACTGAATTTAAACCATGATTTTATGAGATAGATCAATGGCAAATTCATTCTGGGAATGAAAGGTGCTGAAACATGCGACCACCTGCTTATTAGGACAATCCTGAAGGAGTAGCCATGACTCCTATTCTTTTTCATTGCTTTTTTATTTTTAATTTTTTTATTCTATAACTCTTTTCAGCATTGAAAGGCTGTAGGTATAACTGTCACTTTCATTTTCAAGTCTATAAAATCCTGTGGTTTGTCAAAATGTGCATATGTGCTTAGCAAAAAAACCCACATTTTCATGGAGATAGAGGTACCATTTGTGATCAAAGTCTACAAATGCAGTTCTGGCTGTGGTTCTAGAACATGGCTTATAGATTGTCTAACTGCAGCTGGAGGATTCAATATTACCTGGTCATTTTCCTACACAGAGGTGGGCTCTAGGGGAAATGTTATATTTGAACATTCCTTTTGCAGTTCTGTGTTTAGAAGGTAAAAATGCATCATAAGAAAGGTAGGAAGGTGTCACAAATTAATAAGTAAAACATCGTGAAGTTACAATGACTTGATTGGAATACCTGGTCCTTCACTCTTAGCTATATAGCCTTCAATAAACTACTCAATTCATGAGAACTTCCCTTATTTATTCAAAAGATTTTAAGCATTTCCTCTTTCCCAAATACTGTTATGAATACTGTAGGTACTGAAGTGAATAAAACTGATAAATACTCTCCCCTTGTGTGGTTCACATTGCTGTTGGAGCACATATGCGTTAAAAAGGGTGAAAATATGTGGGATTTAAATATTAAGTGTAAGCCAAAACAAAAACAATATAGGAAACAAGAATTACCATAGGAGGACAGCGTGCCCAGGAAAGGCATTGCTCAGAAGTGAGTTTTGAGTGAACTCGTAGTGCACATATTGAGGAGAAAACCCTTCCAAATAGAGGAAATAACATGTCCAACAGCTCTGAGATGAGAGCGATATTGGCATATTCAAGGTGTAGCAGAAGGGAGTGTGGCTCGTACATAGTGGGCGAAGTTGAGGGCAGTAGAAGGAAACAGAAAGATGAAAACGGAGTCATTGGGGGCTAGATTGTGGAGCACTTTGCAGATTATGGGAAACCAGTGAAGGGGTTGAGTATTGACATGACAAAGTAACTTGCACGTTTTCAGAGTCACACTAGGGTTGAGAATAGACTGAAGGTAGGCAAGTCCCAAAGTAAGGAAGCTGATTTGAAGGCATTGCAGTGACCAAGGGGAAAGAGGGTGACTTAAGCCAGGGCAGTGATAGTGCTGGGGAGAAGTCATAAAAGTGTGGACATATTTTGAAGAAACTTCAAATCAGATCATTTTGAACTTAATTAGATTTGCAAAAAAAAGACTTGTGATTTTGAGAGAATAAGAGTCACACAACTTCATTCTATTCACCTAAAAAAATATGAGCATGTTATTTGCTCATTTGCCTTCTGGGATTGTTGTGAAAACATATTGTAAGAATAAAACATATGGTCATATTAATACTTCCTTTTTGACTATAGTAGAAACTCTTAGCTCTTTATTATCAAGAAAACATTCTTCTTAAGATCTTGGTTAATAAAGATAACAATCCGTAGAGATCCAAGTGGCTCTTCATAACTAGGCCCTTTATCCCTTCCAGTTGGCATGTGTCTTGGGGAAGATACCCTTTCACTGCTGAACCCTCTCAGATTTGCTTCAGCATCCTCAATCTACAAATTCCCAGGAATAAGAGATGGCATCTCCCACGCAGTGCTGTCTTCTATCTGTGAATTTTTTTTTCTGTTAAATATTTTATTTTTTTATTAAGTCATTTGTACACAGATCATGAATATATTTATGCCATTATGGGATTCAACATGTTGATTTTTTGTACAAATTGGAGTGCTTGCATCCTACTAATCAACATGGCCTTCACCTCATTTACCCAATTACAGCGTTAAGACATTTGTGTTCTACGCCTGATAGATCCAACTGGTACTTGCCATATGCTGCATAGGTGTGGTCCCCCTACTAACCCTCCCTCTATTGGCCCACCCACCTCCCTTCCCCTCTCTCTCTCGTTCCCCTCCCCTTCCCTCCTTTATCCTAGGCTGTAGTTGTGTTTCATTTTTCATATGCATGTGTGAGTGATTATAAATTGCTTTCGCAGTAGTACTGAGTAAATTGGATATATTTTTTTCCATTCCTGAGATACTTTAAATTCATTCTGTAGCAGGTCAAATTGGAGTGTTTTGAAAATTTTTCTCATAATAAAAAATGCTCCCACACCCACCACCTACATTTTTGAGGAAAAACATTTAAATCTTAAATGCATATTAAAACTCATCCACAAAAAAAATCTATCAAAAATACAATTGTAAGAAGGACTTTACCTAATAAATGCATTAAGTATAACCTGGTTCTTTGCACCCTCAATGAATTCCCAGTAATAAAAAAAAAAGAAATTAATGAACTGGTAACTATTTTCTGCACTGAAAAGTAAAAACATTGATGTATACACTGAATAGTTTTGTTTCACATATAAAGTTTTATGAAGGGATCTACAGGTGCTATAACAAAACTAGGCTTTCAGAGATAGGGAACCAAGGAATGTCAAAGCAACAAAGATAAGCTGGGTTTTGCTTTTGTGTAGTCTAATAGATCTAAATTTGCTCTTCATAATTGGGGAAAAAAATCAACTTTCTTCAGCAATGCTAGTCAATTCAGGGATGGAAAATTAAATTTGTTCAGTGTCATGAAAGAAATAATAATCAGAAGTGAAGGTAAAATTAAGTCCAATTAGCAACTGAGCAGGGAAGGAACGGAGTAGGTTCATACATTCTTCAGAAACACCTTATGGACTTCTCTAGTTAGACATGACCCTCTTCATTGGATGCACTCATAACTTGGTGTATTTTTCCTTATCAAGGCAATAAATTTACTTTTATTTAGCATTCTAAACAAATTCTAACTCTGTAAGTTCCTCTTGGGATGATTTTGTTTATCATTATAAACTACCTAGCATGGTTCAGGGCATATCTGTGAACTCAATCCCTTATTGAAGAAAGTGAGGGACAGATAAAAGAAAATAGATCCTCAAAATTTAAGCAAATTAAATGAAGACAATTCTGAGGTACAGTGGGGAATTTGCATAATCTCTATCACAGACATCTTTGGAAAATGGATTTTCTTATATCTCTTCACTATTTTAAAATTGGAAATACTAACTGCTCTCACTCTTCACACTTTCCCATCTCCATTGAGCACATTATTCATCATGTTGTATCTGAGTGTTACAGATCATTTTGTCAATGACCTATGAAAAGAAAATGACTCTATTTTCAACTTTCTATACTTTTGTTCTACTCTGAAACATCCCTTATGTCTAAAATTATTTATCCCTTTCTTTAAATCTAAGAGAACGTCTTTACATCCTTCAAATTCCATGGAATTTAAGTGAATTATTCCCAAGTTTCCTGGAAGCTATAACATTCTCCCATTATAAGAATTATTTTTTGAAGGAGTATAGAGTAAATGTCCATCTCTCTGCTTCTAAGTTTTTTCAACCTAAATCATATCAATGGTTAAGATTTATATAGCACTCATCATCAAAATATTACCCCAGCTTCAAATGAAGGCAGTGGTAAATTCCTCCAAAGTTCATTAAAAATGTCAACTAATAATAAGTTGTCAAATATTGAGCTGGTAAAACAGAGCAAGTGCAACTGACAACTGAACTGATATCCTAAAATATTTAAAAATTTGATTAAAATGTACAAAATATATATTCAAATGAAAAATCAGTTTTTATCCACATGTATTTATCATTTTTTCCCCATCATTTCTTGGTTAGGATTTTTTGAAGTTAAATTTATAACATAGACAAAGTTGGTCTTAAGCTTCCTTTTTTCATACACAGTTTCTATCAAACAAATACTTTTAATCTTATTTATACTGAGGAGTATATCATGTTACATAGTTTGTTACATGGCCCACATGAAGTAAAAAGGAATAATAATAATTGTCTTCATTTGAGACGCCATTCATCACCAGGGTGCAGATGGGGTTGGGGACAGGCTTATCCCTGACTTTGAAATCTTGCCATTATTTTCCTTCTTATTAAGCTAATATATATGGCTGTAATAAGTGGTTAAAAAGAAAATAAATCACCAGCTCATATGCAGCCCTCAATGGTACCCAGAGATTTCATGCTACTCAAAGGAAAATATTCACAGTGATATAAAGAACTAAAAGTAATAATACTGGATTGTAAAAGAAAATAATCTAAAGGTCATTTCAAATTTTCCTAAATTATCTGACAGTTTCCCTAGTATTCAGTTTGTAGATGATCACATCTACTGGCATTTTGAGGACTGATATTGACTGTTAACAGAAAATATATTTTGTTAATAACCTTGTGTTCAATGTGATGTTACGTAAAGTCAAGAGTTTCTAATGGCATTTCGATTTTGTAAATTCCTGAAACAAAGATCCTCTTTGCAATAAAGAAGATTTTAAAGAGAAAACTTTTTAGCCTACTACATAATTTGATTTCTTCCAAAGAGCCTAGAAATGATAAATATAGTAGTTTAGCATAAAGGCCATTAGTACATGCACATACACACAAAGCATAGTGTTACAGAGGTTTTCTGGATGACTAGGTGCAATTATTGGACTTTATGAAAGGTAGTGAACTCTATAAGGAATGCTAAATGTATACAATCAAATTTATAAATAATTCAGTTCCTTAACTGTCTCTTCCTTTCCAAATGCCTCTCCTTGTTCTAAATTTCTAATCATTTGGGGCAAGTCAATGTTAGTGTGTCAGCAAGATTATAAAAATATAAAGGCCCAAGGCAAGAATGAAGGACATTTCTTGTTATTGTATACTTTAGTCAATCTTATTCCCTACATCTTTTCAAATTGGTTATTAGGTATATTGAGGATATCTCTAACTTATATGGCAAAGTAATACTTGATTATATTCAGGGAATATTTCAAGCTTAGCAAAACCAATACACTTTGGAAATAATTGAACTAATATAAACATGAAGTTTCTTGCAACTTAATCTAAGCATAATAACAAAAACGAAACACATAAGGCATTAAACTTTGAAGATATTTTTGTCTTTAGAAATTGAGAGCCACATCTCTGGATTAAGTGCATACTTGAAGAGAAATTTATTTCTTCTGTTTGTCTTTGTGTTGAATCCCAGAGGACTAGAAGATATGGTGATTGAATGGCTCTGAATATACTTCAGAAATGAATAGGGCCTGTGTGATGATGCCTGAGGCCCAGGATTAGTAAAGGACCAATTTCAGCCACATTATTGTGTCTTTACTGGGTTCAATTACCAAGTCTTGTCAGGATAGTTGGGAAATTGGCTAAGGATAGATGGAATAGGACAAGGATAACAAGGCAAGATGTAGGTCTGGCTGGGTTTGGCAAGTTATCTAACTGTCCAAATAACCAGGATCAATTATCTGGGTGAACACACACGGAAAGGATGATATTTAGGTAGTGTACATTAGAGAGGGTAGATCCAGTGCACAATATTCCTGGTTATGGGAGAAGCATGATTCTAGGAGATTTGCATGTCCAGTGAGAACCTGCTGCCAGTCTCAGGGAGTGGGAGAGGGAGACAGAATGATAGAACCCTAGCAAGCTAAGTGAATTTCAAAAGAATGATCAGCTCCAAAGAGGACTAACTTTAGCAAACAAAGGAATTGAAGGAGAGGTTGAATGACATAGCATAAAAACTGTTACAGGTTTAAGCAGAAGTCTACAGATCACAGATCTTACTGCAGGAACATTGGATACCAGCCTATGACAAGTCTCCCAGGTGGTGGCTGCTGCTAACATGTCACACATAACAAAAGTTTAAAAGGGCTAGGCATGAGAATCCACCTCCATGACACTAACATCGGAGCTCTAACCATTTATTTTAGTATTCTGTACTTAGATTTTTGTACGAAAAAGGTCAGATATGCAGGATGCATTACTGAGACTGATTTCATAATGTATAAAAATGCCCCAAAGGTTTAGATAATAGCAAATACAGTGGTTGCCAAAACAATATACACACATATTAAGAAAGGAAAAACCTCTACTAAAATTGCACTGTTAGACATATACTGATAATAGTTATTATCATGTCTTGTAATTGCAAAAGTCGAGACTTGAGTATTATAATTTTAATGAAGATTTTTCATTCTCAAAATGTGCATACACTTTTTTTGGCACTCTCTGTAGTTATATACAACAAAGTAGTTCTCTAAATGAGTTATCTAAAATAACTACAATTTATCAGATTTTTATTTTACTTATTCTTTTTCAGGCTAGATTTTTATAACTTCTTCAATGAAATATTACTGACTAGTGGTTTCTTACAAATGAAAATGTTGGTAAAAACCAATATGGAAATTTCTATAAATAATTATTTGCATTATTTTATTATGAAAAATAAAAACATGAATTTTGAAAAGCATGTACTATAGCTTGCTTCATTTTGAGGGGATGAATTGATTCTATACATGATTTCATTTTCCTTGAACTCTCCTTAGGTTAATCTTTCTAAATCAAATAACCCTGTTCAGCATTCATTCTGTAGGTTTAGAATATGCCTGTCAAAATCAAAGCAATCTTGAAAAATCAATGCTGCCTTTGTTGGTGAACGTTTATGAACGGAGATGTTTTCTATGTTTGAGAAATTCTAGTTTCTTTCCTTTTTATCTGCATGCTTCAAGATTTATAACGGATTGCTGGAGTAAATAATTGCACTTCTATAATAGTTTTATAGAATTCTGAATAGGCTCATGTGTGGTTTTCTTGTTTACCTGATTGATGTTTCTGAGTAGTTTTTGGCAGGAACTTTTTCTTTCCCTAAATAGGACTTTCTGAGAAATGTTCTTGAAGTTGATGAATCAAAGTATAATTATTTTCCAGTTTTTAGTTACTCCCCAAATCTACTGAGTTCACTTTGCAAGAGTGTGTATTAACCCATTGAAGCATAGTTAGTTATGGGTTTAATAAATTCAATAATGTTTGGATGTTTTTGCTTGGAAATCTGAATACTCTACATGCCACTCAAATGACCACTTTCCATATGCCTTGTAAGTGTCTCTGCATCACTTTGCAGGACCTTTTGTCTGTGTGCAAAGGAGGCACACAGCTGTTAATTGGCAAGGTAAGTAATCGTCTTCTGATTACAGTAGTTAAAGGCTGTTCTCTAATGGATTTTACTTGTCACTTTTAATTCTTTTTAATCTTTGTCTGCATTTCATTAGCAAGGCTTTATCATTTGGATTGTTCTCCTGTTGGTTATTTTGATAGACTTAATGGGTTATCTTCAAACTATGGTAATCCCTCAAAAATATAACAGAGTGATATTTAGATTCTTCAGGGATTTTTAAAATATGATTGCTTTTCCAAGCCATTTTTCCTCTTCTACACTTTACATTTTGCAAATCAAAATTTTACATTTTCGACATGCCTTGAGCAAGTTTCTGCTTTAATCTTCCATGACTTAATCTATTGGCTAAATATGAGAAAGTTGGTGAGGCAGTTAGGAAGGAATCTGTTATCATTTCCTATTCTGCTTGCCTGCTGTGATTTGATTTTTTTTTTAAATTTATAAGCAATAGGTTTTCACTGTTCAGTTTCCTAAGAGATGATTCAGGTACCGACAAAAATATTTGTAAGCCTTTATAGGATCCAGTGTTAGCACAGGAGTAAATCTGTAAAAATGGTTTATTATGCATTTCATGTTGCAGAGATGTAATGTTCAGCCATCATTTATTCTATAATAGAGCAATTTTCAGATCTTGCATATGCTCCTCTACGTATGAAAATGACAATTTACATACAAATGCATATCTTGAATTTATCTCACTCCTTTATAGCTAGTGCATTTAGCAAACGGCTCTTTGATAAGGTGTACTGTAATTACTGAATTATGCCAATCAAGATGCCTGGTTAGTGGAAATGATTTATTGTTGTAAGAACAACTATGAAAATATTAAAATGAAAAAAATTGTGTGGAAAGGATAACAAAGAATATTTGGCCTTTTAAATGTTTAATAAATTGGGATTCAATTGTCCGACCTTAGTTGCAAGTACAGTTGAGTCATTTAACAATCATATCTGGCAAATGTTATATGATACCAAAACATGCAGCAGATGGTGGAATTACAGGATGCAAAATTTTATGGGATGCTTCCTCAAAGTTTATTAAAGTGAGATCTACTACATGGTTTTTATGACAAATTAATTCTGTCTGGAAATTTACAGGTAATTAATTTGGCAATATAGTTATAATGGAAATTTGTCTTCACATAAAATTGAATTCATGCTAAATTATTATTTTTAATGTTCACAGCATAGATCTTCAAAAATGAAGGGAAACACAATTTCCAAGAACTCAGTGTGTTTATTGATTTTTAAGATGCACCCCTAGTGACAAGATGAAAATTGATGTATATGTAGAAGTGGAAGTGTATTTCATTTTTGGTAATGTTACTAAGAGTTTTTAAGTGGGCAATTATAAAGATGAGTAAGACAAACAGTCATCATTTGCAATTCTTAATTTGCCCTTATTTAAATTGAAGTTGCACCAAAATTGTGTTATGATATTAACCTCAATTATTGTATTTTTCTGATTATGAAAAATAAGCACAAATTTTAAATAGTAAATGTATTTATATAATGTTATAATTATAAAACTTCAAAATCCCCAACAGACCTCAAATTATTTTAGTCATTAGAGAGAGAAGAAATTAATATCAACATCAATACCAAATTTAAAAATTTAAGTGCATACAACATCAATACTCAATAAATAAATATTTAAAATTATTCAAATATACAAGCATGTTGCTCACTAAATTAGTTCTGATATACATTTAAATATTTATTTACAGATTCACAAGAAAATCACATATTTGATTCCATATTCTAGTATCTGCTGACCTTTAAATATTAAACTAGACTTAACTAAATTGTCCAAATGTGAAGCTCATTGGCAAAAGATAATCATTTAAGTATTCTTTTTTTTTTTTGCATGTGACACATACAACTCTGTCATAAGTTCCACTTTTTATTTTTTCCTTTTCCCAAATCCTTTGTTTCTTTCTTCTTTTTAACCTACCACAAGAAATACATATATCGTATGCTGAGCAGAGTCCTCTCTCTGTAGCCAAATCAAATTACAAGTTTTAAAGGAAATGACTATGTTCAATTAAAAAATATTTGTTACTAAAAGTCTCTTAACAAAGTCATAATGATTTATATGATACTTAACAATGTGTCAGGTTCTTTTCAAAGTGTTTTCTTTATATATATAAAATAGTTGTAACTGTAAATTGCACACAAACTTTATATCCACCCTATATGTAAGCTTACTTAACTCGCACCACAACTCTTTGAGATTGGAAAATAATTTTTCTAGGACCACATAGCTTCCAAGATATAGACCCAGAATTCCAACCTAGATAGGCTAACTCAAGAATTTTTGTTCCTCCCAGTGTTCTGTGCTGATCCTCTGATATTAGTCTTATAGTTTTGTGATTATTTCTGTCAGCGCATGAGAAATAAGGCCAGACCAGTGGCAACACCTGGAAACAAGGTCATACCATGAGATAAAGGGAAATGAAAACTCGGAAAACAAAGACTGAGTAGAAATAAGCAGGAAGAATGGGATCTGAAACCATTAAAAAGTCTAGAATATGCCTTAAAATGTATTGCTTATTTACAATAGGTTTTTGCTCACTTTTGCAAATGATTTGGCAGTTAATTTTCCAAAAGAGTAAAGCAAAAACAATGTATTCTGAGTTCCATCTATGGGCAAAAGCCACGTGGAACGTGAAGTGGACTCAGCTTATTTATTACCCTAGGTTGTTGAACTTGCCTTGCTCTGGCCAGAGTGGCTGTGTAATAATGTGCAGCCATGCTGCATCCTGAGACAAGTCACAAATGCTGCTTGGAATACCGCTTTTGTTTGGGAACAAGCCCTCCAGCACCCCTGGCTTCACACTTTTGGGCTTTCTTGTTGGGTTGGATCAATTCTGCACACCTGGGTCACGCTGGGAGTTAGCACCTTGTGGAGGCAGACTCTGAACAATGGAGGTGATAACCAGCTGTTATTTCTTTCTTTCCTGCCTAGCTTGACTTTTCAAAGGTATGGCAGCCACATGACACCTCTCTGAAGGGACACTGGGCAGTTAGCCTGTTACAGAGCTGTGGCCAGCTCAGCAACTCTCTCCTTTCTTTTTGCTGTCCCTCCTCCCCTCCCCGCTCCCCTCTATTCTGGCTTCTTATTCTTTGTGCTCCTTGATAAAGTATTATCATTATAAGCTTTTCCCTCTTTCTAGGTAATCTAAGAAAAACTAGGTTTAATACACTTTGATTCCTAGGAAGATCACATGCAATTGTCTTCAAAATTTTTCTTAATCAGTATTTGTATTGGTATTGTAGGTAGTAAGTCATATTTTTCATCACAGTGTTAACTGCTAATTCGTGTTCAAGGAATTCCACCGTGTTAAAGTTACTATCCTCTTGATTTAACAAGACCTAATATTTCATTGTATTGTTATTTATTGTCTACAAATGTGTTGTGCTTAGAGATAGATGATGACATCTGGACTTCTTTAAGATTTTATGTACCTATTTATTTCTCTGATGATGTATAAATACAATGTATTTATCTATATTATTTATTATGGCAGCAAGCAAGGTCTTCAAAATTTCCTAATGTTCTCCTGTATAAATTACAAATTGCATATTTTCATTTATAAATTTTTCATAAAAGGTAGGGAAATTTTCCTTTGTATGCACACATGTGAATACATGTGAATACACTTGTATACAGCTTCACATACTCATTAAAGAAATGAGAAACACCATAAAAAAAAACCTTTCTGAATATTCTGAAATTTAAATATAATTAAAATGAAATGTAATTCATATTCAAATTTATATTATTTTTCTCATTATTATTATGACATTACTTTTGTTTATTTTTATTTTATACTACTTGGAAATATGTAGGCAGCAAGTGCGTATTCAAGATGCAGATGTAGTTTCTGCTAACTTTACTTTAGAAAGACATTTAATGTGCTCATTTCTTATGAAAAATTATATTAAATAATTCTTAGCTAGACATCACTGACTTAGAATCGATTTTGGATTCTGGTGTCTGAAATAAAAGGGAAAATCATCCATAGAGTTATGTGTTTAGATTGATTAAAACAAAAAAGATCTGGCCATGTGCAGTGGCTCATACCTGTAATCCCAGCGTTTTGGGAGGCTGAGGAGGTGGTAGAATCGCTTGAGGCCAAGGGTTAAAGACCAGCCTGGGGAACATAGGGAGTCCTACTGCTAGGATTACAGGCATGAAGCACTGAGCCTGGCCACAACTTTTTTTTTCTTATTTCTTTTTATTTCGGGGGGGGTAAAAACAGAGAGTAAATAACTATATAGTCAAATGAAAAGTACGTACAAAAGAGAATGGAAACATTGTACAGTCTTGGTCAGAATCAAGAGAGTAAACAACAATTTGATTCCTGGGTATTTTTAATTTTGCAAAGATAGACAACACACAGCACAAACAACACAAAGTGTGGTTCATCCTCTGTCTCATACATCGTCACCAGGATTCAATGCTTTTCTATGCTACTCCATACTCAGGGCTCTGCCTCTACAATGTCAGTAAATATGAGAAAGCTATGAGTTTCAGGAATTTTCTTCTTTCCTCTTCCCCATCAACATGTGGCTATACAGAGCTGTATGCTCCAGCTCATAGAGATTTATCTACATAAATTCTGTAGACTTTTTATGCATAGAAATTTTTCTATTCTCACCATTTATTTATACATTAAGTTATCTATTTACGACTGTAAATAAATGTACCTCACGTGCCTTAGTTTGTGTAGCCTGCTATAAAATACTATAGACTGGGTGCCTTATAAACAACAAATACCTATTTCCTACTGTTTTGGAGACTAAGAAGTCCAAGAGCAAAGAGCCAGTAGATCTGGTGTCTGGTAATGGTGAGTGGTCTCTTCCCAGTTGATAGATGGTGCCTGCTAGCTGTGCCTTTACATGGTGGAACAAGGGAAGGATTTCTCTGGGGTCTCTTTTAGAAAGGCACTAATCTGAATAATGAGGGTGCCATCCTCATGACCTAATCACCTCCCAAAGTTCTTACCTCCTAATAAATAGGCTTAGAATTTCAAGGCCAATAAATTTTGGGGTGGACACAAACATTTTGATCATAGCATCATGAATACTTATTTTACACTTTGGATTATGCTCCAACATTTATTTTCTTGCTCATATAGTTGCAGCTTTGGCTATTGGAAGCTCTTTCAGTTGGTTCCTGAGTTCTTTAACATACTCTCATCACTGTCATTATTGATACTTTGAGCTTTCTCTCCACTACAATATAGTGTATCTCATCTTGTATATTTCCAAAAAGGTCTGGTTCCTTTTTGTGAAGAAGCATACTAAAAATCAAGATCTAAATGCTAGGTGTACTTATTGTTACTGGGGTGTCATTGTTTCAGACCCTTTTGCCTGAAAGAATAAGGGAATATATATGTGTGTGTGTGTGTGTGTGTGCTAACTCATGCATATACATGTATCTATAAATCTTTCTATAGTTTTATAAAAAACTAAAAGTGAGCTCATACTGGTATTTCCAGGTCTAACCCACATGCATCATTTGCGCTATCTCCCTTCACTAATCAGAAAACTGGCTCTAACCATCTTCCACCTGTTTACTCAATTTTTAAATTCTAATATACATAAGTAGTGCTTTTAAACCTGTTATCTGTACCTCTGTAGGAAACAACGTCATCAACTAGAGTGCTCTGCTATGTATAGTACCTTGTGCCTTTAATCTTGAATACCTCTCCCATTTCCATAATCACTCAGGACATCATCACCCTTTCCCTTCCCCTTCACAGTGAGGCTGTTTCCTAATTTGTAAACAGTGAGATTCTTTTGGCACATTTAGTATTTCATCCTGGGATTCCCCTAAACTTCTAAAAATTTTTAAAATTATATTCATTAAAGTTTATTCTTTGAGCTTTAAAAGTATTTGCATATTGACGAAAATAAGGTTTTATGTATCAACCACTCACTACCCTAAAATTTTCCTGTGTGTATCTGTGTACACACATATATACTTCCCTGTTTGTTAGGTTGTCTTAAGAACGGACATTTGTTACCTTGACCCTATCTTTGGCCACAAAAATGTTCCTTCTTGAGGGTTAAGAGAAGGAATTGAATCTGCAAACTTTATGTACAAGAGTAGGTGTATCTGAAAGAGCCTCTGGGTGGTTTTGCTGGTTTCCTGGGGAGGTTGCTTTTCAGAATGTCTAGAGAGGCCCTTGTTCTTCATGTTTGCATATTTAGTAGCTCACACACTGAAACATCCTTTACCTTAGCAGCTTGGCATTCAATCAAAATGACTTCAAGTTGTCTGGCACTGAGTGAGAGCTTTGAGAAACCACTCCAATCCTTGTGGGACATCTCCCTTCACTACTAGTTGGTAGCTTACTCTGAGTTCACTGGGCTCAGAAGCCCACTAGGATAAGCTATGTACTTTTTGCTACTTAAGGAAAACCTTTATATATATTTAGTCATATTTTAATCAAGGAACTTAACAGGCACTTGATGGTACTGTTGAACATATTTGAGAAGACAGAAAAAGGAAAAGAAGGGATTAATATTTATTGAGAGCTATTGAATTGCAAATATCCTTTTAGGCTCCTCAGGTTATATATTCTAAAAGTTTTCCAAAATCTCCAGTAACAAAGATTTTACTTGTTGAACCAATATCATGATGTCCCTATAAATTATCTACTCTCATGCTCTCTGCTTTTTTTTTTTAGAAACAGTACTGTGACTTCTTTTGTTTTCTAATGTTTGTTTAACCTATTTCAAACATATATCTGACCTTTAAAATATGTCTTATCAGTAGCTCTTTCTGATTTTTCTAAATGCTGATAAGGTCACCTTTATCTTTCTCTCTTCTTAACATTGAGGTGTCTTCTCTTTCTTATGTTAATGTCATATCAAACTATCTCCACTGCTATCAAAAAAACAAATATTAAAGGAGATATTAGGTACACTCAGGGATTTTTTTTTTTAAAGCCTTGAATTTTAATGATTAGTAACTGAGACGCAGTAGTTTCCAGATGCCGATTGCCGGGCACACTCCTTCTTTGCCAAAATATAGTTCTGACTAAAAGCAAAGACTTGTTTATGTATTTTTAAGTTTGTGAACTTTTCCACAACAAAAATGATGATTAAGTATTAGTTGGATTTTTTTTTATTTCATACACATTATACTCATAACATACATGTATTCTAGAAATTCTTCTTTTTAAAATTTATTTTGTTTTATAATATTGGGGTTACACATGTTTCATTTACATACATTGTTTTTGTGCAGACTGAGTAAAAGTTATATGTGTTCCCTTCACTCAGATAGTGTGCAGTGTACTCAGTAGGTGTGAATTTACCCATCCCGTCTTCTTCCCTCCCCTAAGCTTTATTTTCATTGAGATTTATTTCCATATATGAATTTAATCGTTGATCAATTAGTTTTAATGTGGTATTGAGTGCATGTGTTTGTTTCACCATTCTTGTGATGTTTCACTTAGATGAATGGCTTCCACTTCCATCCAGGTTGTTGTAAAAGATACTACATTGCCTTTTTAACAGCTGAGTAGTACTCCACAGTGTACATAACCACATTTTATTCATCCGTTCGTATATTAGTGGAAACTTGGGTTGTTTCCATCTCTTTGAAATTGTGAATTGTGCTGCTATAAACATTCAAGAACAGATGTTCTTTTAAAAATATGATCTTTTTGCCTTTGGATATATATACCCAGCAGTGCAATTGCTGCATCAATTGGTAGGTCTACTTTAAATTTTTTTAAGTATCTCCATACAATTTTCCATAAAGGCTGTACTAGTTTACAATCCCACCAACAGTGTATAGGAGCCCCTCTCTCTCTGCATCCATGTCAGTATCTGTTGTTCTGGGACTTTTTAATATGAGCCTTTTTCTTTGGAGTTAGGTGATATCTCATTCTGGCTTTTATTTATATTTCCCTAATGCCCACTTTTTAATGGGGTTGTTTGGTTGTTTCTTGCTGATGTGCTGAAGTTCTTTGTAGATTCTGGTTATCAGTCCTTTATCAGATGTATAGCATATGACTATTTCCCCTGATTCTGTGGGTTGTCTATTTGCTCTTTTGATTGTGTTCTTGGCAGTGCAGAAGCTTTTTAATTTTATCAGGTCCCATTCATTTACTTTTGTTATTGCTATGATTGATTTCAGGGTCTTCTTCATGAATTCTTTGCCTAGCCTCCTATCTGTAAGATTTTTTCCAGTATTTTCTTTTAGGATTCTTATTGTTTCATGCCTCAGGTTTAAGTCTTTTATCCATATGTATTAATCTTTTTGAGTGGTGATAAGTAGGTATAGATCCTGTTTAAGTCTTTTACATGTGGCTATCCAGTTTTCCAATTTCTCCTGTTTATTGAACAGGGATTCTTTTCCCCAGTGTATGTTTTCACATGACTTGTCAAAACTCAGATGGGAATATAAGGATGGTTTCAGCTCTGAGCTCTCTGTTCTGATCCATAGGTCTATGTCTCTATGTCTCTGTTACTGTGCCAGCACCATGCTATTTTGGTTACTATAACCTTGCAGTATAACTTGAAATATGGTAAAGTGATGCCTTCTTTTTTGTTCTTATTATGCAAGGTTGCATTGGCTATTTGAGGTCTTTTCTGAGTCCATGAAAGCATAGACCTATTTTTTCTAGATTTGCATCAGTATTTTAATGGAAATTGCAGACATGTAATCTACCAGCACCTTGATTTTAGACTTCCCAGCCTTTGGAATTGTGAGAAATAAATTTCTACCATTTGTAAATGACTCCATATGTGGTAATCTATCATAGTCTAGCACCACAAACTGACCGAGGCAGTGTTCTAATTTATGTAATTGTAAAGGAAACAGTCATACCAAAATGAGAGTATGCTTTGAAAAGACATGTCTGAACCTTGCCTGGCATTTAGACTAATGATTATATAGATATGCACAAGTCTGAAATAAAATAAAATAAATATCTAAGTAAGTCATGGTCTTCTTAATGACAAATTTGAAAAGGTATAAATATATTTTATTGTATAATAGGAACATGGAGAAAACTCTGTTACAAGATTAGTGTGAAACTGAATTATCAAATAGCTATAACATCAATATTTAACAAATAAGAATTCCAATATGTCATATTTTTATACAAAACATTTACCTTTTTCCTGTTAAGTTTTCAAACTCTTCAAAATTAGATATATGAAAGCATTTTTAGTTAATCCTTTGCAGGTGCCCTAGAACTTCTCTGTAGTCCTCATCAACAATCCATCTCTACCAAACCTAGTTTGAAAATCAATATTCCAGAAAATGAGAAATGGATTTATCTAAAGCTTGAGATGACAAGTAAGTGTCAAAACTGAACACTGGGAAGAAGTATGGCAGTTCTGGTGATACAGGCAAGAAAAGACTGTGGATGGGAAAATTCACAGTGTCACTCAGAAGAGTGGATTGAGAAAAAGTTTGCTAGAGCGTAATCATAAAAGAAATAGTTGTCCAGGAATTGGAAGGGCACCAGGTAGGGAGCGGACACTGAGGCAGTTGATGATTCTTATCGGATGTTCCTTCTTGCTGGGCTTTGCTTAGAGCCTCCTATGGTTGTCTTTTGTAGTTGCTTTTAACCCAAAAGTAACCTGTTCATTGTGGGATGAGTGGTCATATATTTGCAGTCATTACTGTCCAAACTGTTCTTTTGGATAGATGTTGTTCCTAATTCCTGGTTATATGATACTCCAATTCAAAGTAATTTGTATGGAATTTAAAAAACAGATGTCTTATTTATTTCAGTAGCCTTAAAAAATGAGATTATCAGCTAGGTGAGGAGGCTCACACCTGTAACTTTAGCATTTTGGGAAGCCAGGGTGGGAGATCCCTTGAGGATAGGAGTTCAGAACCAGCCTGAACAACATAACATGATCCCCCTCTCTTTTAAAATAATAGAAAAATTATCTAGGTATGGTGGCACACACTTGTAATTCCAGCTACATGGAAGGGTGAGACAGGAAGAATGATTAAGTCCAGGAGTGTATAGTGGCAGTGAACTTTGGTGATTCCACTGCACTCTTGCCTAGACAACAGAGTGAGACACTATCTCAAAACAAAAAAAAAGAAAAGAAAATGCTATGGTTATAATATAGGCCTGGTTAAAAAAAATGAGATTATCCATCCCACTGATGTTTTTGAACATAGGCTTTCTGTGTTCACTACTCTTCAATGTTATTTTCATATGTCTTTGCTTTTCCTAAGTTGATTTATTTGTTTTCATTGTAAGTGGCTGACTAACCTGCCCTTTCTACAGAACTTCTAAATAAAATGAATGAAGTTGAAATTTTACAATGAAAGAGGTTATACAATTATAAGCTGAAATTGTACAATGTTCAGCTCTGGACATCCCTAGCAGACTCTATCCTTAGATTATCCTCCCATTTGTAATGTTGACTTATTCCTCCTTAGATTTCATCCCTGATGTTGCTGATCCTTACTCTCTGCTTATCGTGAAGGTCATTTGAGATACAGAACTAATGTTATGAAATCCTAACAGATTGCTTTGGGCTAACTCCTCTATTCAGGTTCATACTGAATCCCCCAGTGAAATTAATGGGAAACGTGCAGCTGCATTTCCAGGTGGAGCTCCCCTCCCCTTGCTCTCCGCAATCCTCCCCCTTACCCTTTAAGCACTTTGAGCACTGGAGTGACACCCTCAGAACAGACTACACTCTCTGTTTCTATGACTTTTTCTTGCTGGCTTATTTCACACGAAGGCTGAATTTTCTTGTGCTGGGGTCACAGATCAATTTCAGAGTGTGGATGTTTGTAATATACATAAATGAGTTAGAAGAAGGCATTGAAGTAAAATTTCTGTATCTGAAAATTAAGCAGAAATTGAAAGCAGAGAAAATAATGAAGGGCAATGAAACCTGATTCAAGGAGAAGAGGAGCTGAGTAAGAGTGCCAAAAGGCACCAAATCATTTTAAATGAAGACAAATATTAAATAATTTAGAAGCAGAGAACCAAGCTGGAGACTGTCTGTTAAATAGAATAATGAATCAGCAGTTCAATCGGTATATGGTTTGAAAGTTATTATGGAAAAATCACAAAGCCATCAACTCAAATAAAACCTAACAAGAAATTAATAGAACAAAATAATGGCCTATATTTTGAAAATGATAGAATATCTGTCAAAACATTGAAAAATTATAACATAGAACTCTAGTTATGTTGCTCCAGTAATATTCTCATTTGCTTAAATCATAAGATTTTCTCAAGGTGGAAAGCCCACAAAGATGAAAACTGTGATTTATTTTATAATGATTCTTCTTTTAGGAAATTTATCTTTACTACAAATGCACCACATACTTTTTCCTGTAAGCTTCTTGTGCTAGTACAATTACCTCCTTTGATAAGGTTGTGCTTGTTTCATGATCACTTAGCTGCCATTTACTTAGCATTTAAAAGACGTTCAGAAACTATGTAATAATGTAATAATGGCAGCTAATGTTTAGTGCAATTGCTTGGGCAAGGACCCAAGCACTTTCTGAACTATAGATTATCTAGTTCAATCATTTATAAAAATCCTTTGTGGTAGGAAGAATTGATATTTTGCTTTTGCAAATGAGGATATAGAGAAATTAAGTAAGTTGTTTAAGGTTATACATGGTAAGAAGCAGAGTCTGGATTCAAACTCTGGCCATCTGCTTCAGAATCCATGTTATTCGTTCCTCTTATTCTTACAAATTTAATGCAAAGTAAGAAGCTTTACTATAACTTATGTTCTATTTTTATTTATTTTTTTATCTTTTTAACAATTTCAGAATATTAGGGGTACATGTGTTTTGTTTACATACTATGTTTTTTGTACAAAATGAGTACAATTTATAAGTGTGCCCTTCACCCAAATAGTGTGTATTGCACCAAGTAAGTGTGAATAATAATTTTTGTTAATGAGGAAATTGAGATGAACAGCGTTTAGAAGTCTTTGCTATGCTTACATATTAAATGGTTTCGGATTCCTATTTCAGTCTAGCTTTAAACTCTATGCCCTTCTTACATGACATATGCCTAAGATTATGCAAAACCTCTTTCCTTTCTATGTTTCTGTATCAATTGGGATGCTGGAGATGAACCAATGACTCTAGACTTTAAAGAGACAGAATAAATAATTTAATGTGCGTTTATTTGTTTACTAGCTTTCCCCACACACTTGCCCAGACTCTATTGAAGTTTTTATTTTTACATCTAGATTAAGAAAATTGACAAATCAATCCCCCTAAAAGCTTTAATCATAAAATATTATTACAAATTATAGAAATACATATGTATATATAAACATGAATATAAAGTCTTCCTCGTAGTAAAACAGTGAATTTAGCTGATACGCTCTTTCACGTGAGCTGGCTTAATTATGTCAGCATACTCAAGGATATGTGAGAGAAAATGGTGTCTGAGATATTTATTAAGAAACAGCATGTATTTTCATTAGAATCTTTTCAATCTGAGTACTTTGTTGAGCAATACACTGATAATAAAGCAACTCATATGGCTGTGACTCTGTGATGAAAATTTATTACTGAAAATTAAGTTGTGATGCTTTAACAAGCAAACAGAAGTCTTGACTAAAAGTATAACTCAAATGTTCAGTACAATCACATATGTTTGAATCTTTATGTTATATATACATCCATTAAAGGTGGCATGGGGGATGTTGTGTTTAAGAACATTGAAGAGGCTCATGAAAAGACTAATTTGGGATGTGATGGTTCATCTTTGAGGACACCACAGAAGATTAGCTTATAGAGCTAGAGCCTGTGGGGTTCCTAATTATACTCTGATATCAAAACTTGAAATCTAAAGCCCTTGCTTTGAAAGGAAGATCTAAGGACTGCTATGCAGAAAAAAACAAAACAAAATAACGGCAAAAATATGTGTGTGTGTGTGTGTGTGTGTGTGTGTGTGTTTGTATGTGTGTATCATGAAGAGTGAAGAAAGTTATGCAAAGCAAACACTGTTTTCCTCACAATACTGAAGGAGAAGTCTACTCCTATTACATGTTTGGTGGCATGGTGTGAAATCCTCCTACTCACTGGCAAGTAGCAACCTCTAGGAAATGGACCCACCTGTATAGGAGACGGGAAAAGGTGTAGGGCAGTGACAGGAAAATGACATTCAAATGTGACCATCAAGAGAAGTTGCCACTTCAAACAGGCAGTGTGTTTAGTGGGTATCAAATCACCATAATGAAATGTTACATTTTATATGTGAGCGTGGAGACCAGGAGTTAAAAAGTCATATCCATGATTTGGGATAGAAAGATATCTACTCAATAGGAGGTGAGTTGGGGTTTAAAAGTAAGAAATCATCTCATCCGTCCTGGTGAACGTTCAAGATTAAGGCAACCTTGAGTTTTAAAGGTTTTAAATGGTTTACACAATGTTTGCTTTGCATAACTTTCTTCACTCTTCATGATACACACATACAAACACACACACACACATATATATTTTTGTTGTTATTTTGTTTTGTTTTTTTCTGCATAGCAGTCCTTAGATCTTCCTTTCAAAGCCAAGGCTTTAGATTTCAACTTATAAAGATGAGGGTCAGAGATGCAATGCAGAAACAGCTCAGGTACAATACCCAGTGGTCAGTCAGGTCTGAACTAGACTAAGTGCAAAGGGGACCGTATGCTGATTCCCAGCCCATGTATGATAGCATTTTTACCCTCCTTGGTTTGGGAGATGCTTCAATCTTCAGGTATTTGATTACATGGCTCAACTGAAAGAAAAAGGTAAATCACAAACTCTAGATAGAGACTAACAATATGTATTTAAATAAACTCAGACTAATTAAACCAGTGTCTCAAATACATGTACTTTTATGAACAGACTTTCCCTTAGGAAAACGACAAGAAGAAACCAAATTGCCATGGCAGTTTCAAAGTTATATTATGTACAAATGTATCTAGCCAGCTAGCCTCTGTTCAGAAAACCTTAAATATGATCATACCATCCACCCACAGAAAGAAATGAATACATTCTATATATAATTATTTTTCCCAAATTAAAATTTATTAATGGAATACAGTGCAATTTTAGGATTAAATTCTTTGATGTAGCATTTTTAGTGCACACAGTCTGATTCAAAAGCCTTTCATTTCCTCATGGTCACTATAGCAAAACTCAGTAATCTGTATTCATTAGATCCAAATGCCCCCAGCAGCTCCTTCAGCAGGCAAGCTCAGCTCTGAGCTGTTCGCATGCTGTGCCTATTGCAGCCAGCAAGGTTGGCATTCAAACAGATGTATCTGAGGTGAATATTCTGCATATTTATCAGATATATTCATTTATCACAATATTGCTATTTTATAAAACTCTCAAAGTGCTATTCTCTGTTTGATAAACTTAGTATATTTTAATAGTGAACGTAAACAGCCTCTATCCTTTAAAATATAAAATCAGAGCCTTTTACGATAATCAAATATATTTCTCACTTTTAAGACTAATAGGAATTCTAATCTACATTTATAAAAGAAGTGAAAACTTTAATTTCCCACAATAGTAGATGGTATACAAAATTTACTAATTTGTACCTTTCTCATGTACACTCAGAAGTCATTGATTTAAATAACTGATGTAAAGGCAAGGTAGAAATTACCTTTGTTTTCACATTAAATTTACATAGAATGTTACCATTTTGCTTAAAAGCATTTCTAAATAAAATGTAAATTCCACAAGGGCAGCAATAATGTTAATTTTATTCCTTGTTTCTACGTGGTGCCCAGCAGGGAGCCCACCCTTGATCGGCACTGGAGGTAAACCTGTTACATGTGTGAATTCAAAGTAAATTCAACACAAATAATTGAAATTCATGTTTTGGATTTTTTTCAGTCAGCAAATACTAAAAGCATAGCCATTATCCTGAGGTGGTCTGAGAAACTTTGTATATGTAAAGGAGTTCTCTATGCTTGAAAAGATTGGGAACCATTATTTACACTACAGGTTAAGTATGTGCTAGGTCCTCAGTGCTTTAAGTTGAATGATAAGGTAATGGGTGCTTTTGGAGGATAGCCGCAGACGGATGGTTAAGATAGAAATTAGAGAGTTAGATGAGAAAAGTGGATCCTCACTGATTTATCAGACTTCTGAATAAAGAATTGATGATACAATTAAAAGCTAGGTTAAACTCCAATGAAGAGAAGTGACATTGGAACAAACCATACTCTAAGAAAGTCCATCACTTCCTGCAAGAGGGACTAGACAGTAGTAAGACAAGGCAGAGAAGGTCACTGAAGTAATGCAGTCCTGTTGTTTAAAAAGACTTAGCTGGGATGGTGGTTTGAGAAACCTGCAGGAAAAGAGATGGGTAAGTGATATGTTCCAAAAGATCAATACAAGGCCACATGAAAATGAGAGAAGGGGGACTTCTCTTTGTCCCCCTACTCATGACTGGAGTAGGAGGACAAAGACTGTCCCAAGCTTTCAAGTAGCAGACAGGTGCTATTAGTGTACGGAGGACACCAGGATCTTGGATGTAGTATGATTATTAGTTCAGGATTTGAGAATATGTGATTCAGAGAAACAGTCAACGGGAATTGTAAAGACAGTATTGGAACTCAGAGAAAGAATGTATGTGGAAATGGAGGTACAAGTGATGAAGGCAGAGTTATTAAAAGGAAAGTGAAATGAAGAAAATGGGTGAATTCTTTAGGAACACATTTCGCATGGAAATTAACTTAATAGTTTTAAATATTAGTTAATGGGTAAACCAGTTTTCTTTATATTTAATGACATGAAGGTTTTGGATTTTACTTGTAAAGTGGTTTACAATTATTTTTACAGTGAGAACCACTTTGGTTAATACCAAAAGCGATTGTATATAGTGGTGAACTATAAATTCATTGATCCTTTTCAATGAGTTTATATCAATCCAAGATACATTTGTAAGAGTCTGTATGTGTGTGAGGCATCTTTGATGGAGTTATATGTGAAATATAAGTTGATGCTGTTCTTGCAACCTTTCTATTTCAGCCACTTTATTCTTAGCAACTCTGCAAGAACTCCTAGTGTCTTGTGAATTATTCATACTTGACAGCAATAACTTTATAGTTTTAAGATTCTAAGTTTAAAAGGCAAAAGTTACAAATTGATAAGGGATGCACATGAATAGACAAAACCAGCATTCCTTTTACTTACAGACAAAAGAATAGGGTCCTGTGTTTTAGACGTGATCTGTATAAATGAGAGGAACTGAGAGGGCCTGAGGCAGCTTCAGAAGTCCCCACTATTTCTAGGTGGCATAGAAAATAATCTGTACTTCTTTCTATAAAGGTTGTACTAGTTTGTAGTCCCACTAGCCGTCATGAGTGTTCCCTTCTCTCCAAAACCACACTCGTATCTGTTGTTTTGGGACATTGTGATGTGGGCTATTCTCACTGAGGTTATGTGATATCTCAAAGTAGTTTTGATTTGCATTTCTCTAATAAATTAGAGATAATGCCTTCCTTCATTCAATCCTATAATCTCATTACTAGGTATTTACCTAAAAGAAAAACAATTATTTTATCATTTGTGCTCTGATGTTTATAGCAGCCCAAGTTATAGTCACAAAGATAGGGTAACAACCCAAGTACTCTTCAACATGTGAACAGATTAGTGAACTATGGTATATTTATACCATGCAATACTATTCAGCCATCAAAAGTGGAGATTTTGCATCTTTTGCTATAACTTGGATAGATTTGGGGAACATTCTTCTAAGTAAACGTCACAAGAATGGAAAAACAAGCATCACACATACTTAATGTTAATTTCAACCTTGTAGATTGACAAGATGCTCATATGAGAGAAAAACTCAAAGTCAAGAAGGGGGAGAGTGTGAGGGGATTCAGTAAACTCCCACTCAACAGGTACAACATACTGGTGCACTTCCTGGGTGAAGGTCACAACTACAACTTGGACTTTACCTTACAAATGTGAACAACATATCCTCATTTTAATCCAAAATTTTAAAAAAGAAGATAATCTGCAAATTTCCTGTGGGTGAGGTGTGGAGTAGGGAATTGAGAAGGAAGACTGGATCTTCCCCAGAGACTGTCAGGAAGAGATAAGGATCAAAAAATTGGTGCTGGAACATATTCTTCTTAGTAAAGTATCCCAAGAATGGAAAAAAGAGTATCCAGTGTACTCAGTATTACTATGAAATCAATATGTAACCACCTACACAATCATATGAATGGCAAAACATAATAATAGTCCATAAAGTAGAAGGGAAGAGGAGAGAGAGGGGTGGAGAGAGGGGATATGGGAGAAGGGAGAGTATTCGGAGGACCTCACCTAATGTGCATGATGCAATGGTACATTTCAAAACTATTAAGAAATGAGTATAATTGTGATGGATGTGT
>CAUYQV010149062.1:0-20381 GCA_963574575.1 Galagoides demidoff
CTGTGGTCCCAGCTACTTGGGAGGCGGAGGCAGGAGACTCGCTTGAGCCCAGGAGTTGGAGGTTGCTATGAGCTGTGATGCCATGGCACTCTACCCAGGGGGATAGCTTGAGGCTCTGTCTCAAAAAAAAAAAAAAGAATAGTGGTATCTTGTCTGGGCACCCATAGCTCAGTGATTAGGGCGCCAGCCACTTGCACCGGGGCTGGCACCTGTAGTCCCAGCTACTAGGAGGCTGAGGCAAGAGAAACGCTTAAGTCTAAGAGTTTGAGGTTGCTGGAGATCACCTATTCATATTTCTAAATACATCCACATTTCCTTTAACCTTTTTTTTTTTTAAGAGACAGAGTCTCACTTTGTCACCCTCTGTAGAGTGCTGTGGCATCACAGTTCTCAGCAACCTCCAGCTGGAGGTTAGGCAATTCTTGGACTTTGGCAATTCTCTTGCCTCGGCCTTCCAAGTAGCTGGGACTACAGGTACCCTCCACAATGCCTGGCTATTTTTTTGTTGCAGTTTTGGCTGGGGCCGGGTTCCAACTGCCACCCTCGGTATATGGGGCCAGCGCCCCACTCACTGAGCCACAGACACCTCCCCTTTAATCTTAACTGTTCGCACTTCTTGCTGTTTTTCAGGGGGTGGTGCTTTTGGCTTTGTTAGTGACATTTCAGAGCTTTTTAGATATTAAGGAGAATAGTACTTTGTCACATGAATCATATAAATACTTTTTCTGATGTTGCCATTTGTTTTTTGCTTATAATGCTTTGTGTCATGCAAAAGGTGGCAACCTTTTTCGAAGTTAACAGCCAGGTGAGATGGCTCACACTTGTAATCAAGACCGGTCTGAGCAACATAATGAGATCCCTATCTCTACAAAAAAATTTAAAAATTAGCTGAGCCTTTTGGCACATGCCTATGGTCCCATCTACTGGGAGGCTGAGACAGGAGGATGGGTTAAGCCTCTGGGTTCAAGGCTGCAGTGAGCAATGATTGTGCCACTGTACTCTAGCCTGGGTGTCAAACTCTGTTTACTAATGTGAAGTGAGACACAAAATTCAAGTGGCATGACACATTTAAGTATGATTTCAAGAATGATCACCAAACATACAAAAAGATGCTCCATCTTATTAGATGTTGTCTAAGTACAAATTAAAGCTCTAATGTGACATTATTCCATATTCAACACAATGGGTAAATGGAAAAAGACAAACACACCGTTAGTCAGGATATGGAGAAACAATCGGCATGCACTGTGGTCAGCGTAAATTGGTACAATCACTTTGAAAAATTGGTAATTCTACAAATGTTATTACACATATCCCATGGCCCACTAATTATAGTCTTGGACAGATGCTCTAGATCAGTGGTTCTCAACCTGTGGGTCGCGACCCCTTTGTAACGCTGAAAATACATCACGGCGGCATAAGAAGGTTGAGAACCACCATTCTAGATGAATGCATGTATGTTTGACAAAAGATATGCACAGGAGTTTCATAGCAGCACTATGGGAATAGTCCAGATTGAAAGCTACCCAACTCTGCAACAATAGACAGGACACGGAAATTACAGTATATTCACTCTGATGTATGCAAAACGGTACATCGAGAATGGATAAGCTGTAACTCCAGACCATGTGTATTTATTACATACATAACGTTTGCAATGTTGAGTGAAAGAAGATGTACTTTCTCCTTTTGTATACAATTCAAAATGAGGCAAAGCTGTTCTATAGGGTTAGGAATCAAGACAGCAATAGCCTGAGAGGGAGGAGTAAGAATGCCAGGGGGCATTACACGTTTTCTGATAATGCTTATTTTCTTGATATGAGTGCCATTATATGGCTGTGTGCAATTTATGAAAACTTACCAATTGTACACTTAAGATTTGTGCACGTCTCTGTACATATTTTACACAGGTTTTTAAAGTCAACATGTTTTTATTTAGTAATCATGATTGTTAACTGGTGGAATAAGATACAACAGGCCTCAAAATTAAGCCATAGAATGCATTATTTTTAACATGCTGTTGAATCTGTTTGCCAATGCTTTAAGATTTTTGTGCTGATATTTGTAAGTGAAATTGGTCTATGGGTTTTTTTTTTCCCTTGGTGCAATCTTTCCTAAGTACTGGGATCAATATGATACTTATTTCACAAAATGGGTGTGGAAGTTTTCTTTTTCTATGCTTTGAAATATTCTAAGTAACGTTGGGATTTTCTGATCTTTAAAGTAGGTGGAAGACAAAATTCCCCTGTGAAATCTGGGTCTGGTATATTTCTGAGAAACTCTCTTTACTTGTTCTATTTCCTCAATGGTAATTAGTCCATTTTAGCAGGTTTACTTTGGTAGTGTTTTTCTTAAAAATTATAGATTTCAGGCCAGGTGCAATGGCTCACACCTGTAATCCTAGCACTCTGGAGGCAGAGGCAGGTGGATGTCCTGACCTCAGGAGTTTGAGACCAGCCTGAGCAAGAGCAAGACCCGTTTCCACTAAAAATAGAAAAATTACCCAGGTGTGGTGGCAGGCACCTGTAGTCCTGGCTACTTGGGAGGCTGAGGCAGGAGGATGGCTTGAGCCCAAGAGTTTCAGGTTGCTGTGAATTATGATGATGTCATAGCACTCTATCCAGGGTGATAGAGTAAGACTCTGTCTCAAATAATATATATAGATAGATCTCATCTAGGTTTTCAAATTTATTTACAAGGGCTTGTGTATGCTAGTGCCTAGTTTGCATGTGTACTTGAAAAGGTATATTCTCTGTTATTAGCCCTTGGGATATGTTATATACAGCCCCCTTTGTTGAATATCTTGTTTGGTTGTTCCACACTCTTCTTTTGTCTCTTGATCTGCCTTTTATTAGGAGTGTTCAGGTCTACTTTCATTAGCGCATTTCCATCAGTTTCTCACACATCGTCTTTCTGTCCGCTCTGTTAATGGTGCTGGATACTGACAATTCTCACACCTTCGCAGGGCATTGTCGCAGTGAGCCTTACAAAGCATCCTTCCTTGGCTCGTTTAATGCTTTTTTCTACTGAGTTCTAACTCTCCAAAATGTCAGGATCACAACCTCCTTTTCCTTTTACCTGTATTTGTCAGGTTTATTTTCACCCATTTAAAAGATTCTAACTTCTCTGAATCTTTTTCAAGATACATCTCCAGTATATCGCAGTTTGCAGTTTGTTTTTTTAGCCAGTCTGAAAATCTATTGTTTCCTGGCAACCAGTGGCAGCCAAATCATCTGATGACAATATGACACCCCTATTTTTTTTTTTTTTGAGACAGAGTCTTACTATGTCACCCTCAGTAGAGTGCTATGGTGTCACAACTCACAGCAACCTCAGACTCTTGGGCTTAAGTGACTCTCTTGCCTCAGCCTCCCAAGTAGCTGGGATTACAGGCTCCTGCCACACGCCTGGCTGTTTTTTTGCTGTAGTTGTCATTGTTGTTTAGCAAGCCCAGGCTAGGCTCAAACCCACGAGCCCTGATGGATGTGGCCAGCGCCCTAACCACTGAGATATGGGCGCCGAGCCATGATGCCCCTTTCTTAAAAGTGACTTGATTTTCCCCCCTCACTACCTCATTTTTTCCCTTTTTTGTCTGATTGTTTTGCTAAAATAAGACTTGGTGTTGGCCATTCTGGGTCAATTGCCCCAGGTGTGACAGGTAGTGTGCTCTTTGAGCATGAAGTTCCAGTTGTCCTTTATTGAAGGAGATTTTTCTTTCTTAGATCTCTATGTATCTTAGGCTAGCTCCCTAAGCACCACATGCCTCAGTTTCTCTGTCTGGAAAATTATATAACTTCCTTCACAGGACGGTTGTGAAAATTAAAGATCGTCATATCTGAAAAACCTTTGACACCAAGCCTGGTAGGTAAGTGCTCAGTAAATATTAACCAATATGATAGAGAACTTCAACACAGAAAAAGTGTCTTTCAGAAAACAATTGATCTGCCTGACATTAGAAGAATAAATAACACCTAAACCCACTTGCTCTTAGTAATATCCTTTGCTTGGATAATAACCGGTATGACACATACTAACAATTATGGTTTGTCAATTTTGTTCCTAGTAGTTTTCAAGGCAATTTCACATATATATTCATCGGTTTTATGCAAGAACTGACAGGTAGACAGTGGTTTTTAGGTAAGTATTTAAAATAAAATTTCTCTTATATAAAATTAATCGATGCTATTAATCTATAAAATTCATAGATGCTCATTGAAGAAACTTTGGACATTTTAGAAAATCATTTTTTAAAAAGTACAAATCTTATTATCCTAACACCTCAAAAAAGGCACGCTCATAATGGGGTCCCCCAACTCTCTCACTATGCATGTAAGAATCAAAGTTGTGATTCAACTTTATATGCGACCAGATGTGTTCTGGTTCTTCAATCGATGGAATGAAAATTATAATTGATCTCGAGACCGGTCTCAGCACAGTGTCCCATCCACCAAAGGCTCATGTGTGACTCTAAAAAGCCTGGAGAAATAATGTAAAACTTGACTTAATATCTCTTGTGGAGGTTGGGATGAGGGGCGGGAACTGAGGTAGATGTGATGAGCGGTCCGTGGAAAATTAGCATAAAATGCATGGGGGACTGTTTTGATGTGTTTTCGTGATTACCACTCCCCTCATAGTCCCTGTGGATGGTAACGAGACAATGGCTCTTTTGTCTGCATTCCCTTAGCCTTCCATGCTAGCTGTCCCCCAAGGTCTTTCCTTATTGGTGTAAATGGGATTCTCGTTAGGCATACACTGGCTCTACTGATGACCACATTTCCCAGACTCCTTTGTACAAATGCATCATCGTGACCAAATTTGACTGACGGCGTGTGCATGGACCTAATGTGGGTAACTTTCAGACTCTGGCCCTAAAGGGAAGGGCTTTTTCTTTCCTTCCATTTCATCTTGTACTACGAGATGGAAGCCAAGCTGCGGATGGCAAAGCCACAGAATGGAAGGAAGTTGGGTCTCTGATGATACTGGGATTCTCAGATAACTTGCCTGGATTTTTCTGCAAGAAAATGAAACTTCAAGGCCGGGCACAGTGGCTCACACCTGTAATCACAGCACTTGGGAGGCCAAGGCGGGCGGATTGCCTAAGCTCATGGGTTCGAGGCCAGCCTGAGCCAGAGCAAGACCTCATCCCTAAAAATAGCTGGGCGTTGTGGTAGGCACCTGGAGTCCCAGCTATTTGGGAGGCTGAGGCAAGAGAATCAATCGCTTGAGCCCAAGAGTTTGAGGTTACTGGGAGCTGTGATGCCTCGGCACTCTACCAAGGGCAACAAAGTGAGACTCTGTCTTAAGGAAAAAAAAAAAAGGAAACCTCCATCTTGTTGAATAGAAGTTTCTCTGCAAGAGGAACTAAAACTAAATCCTATCTAATATTCTGTCACAGGGCGGTTATACTCCATTCTCACTGGCTTCCTGCTCGGTCAGCCTTTGCCCCACTGGCCTGGCATCTCTGTGAGTGTCTTAGCGCACAGGTGACTGACACCCCTGTGGCTGCCACCCCCTGGGCCCATCTGCTTCTCTCCCTGTCCAGGTCTGGTCACAGGGCTCCTTTCCTTTCACCTTCACGTCTTTAACCCAACGAGGCAGAGAACCTGCTAAGCATTTTATTAGAAGTGATTCAAAACCTTAAAGAAATAACATTTTGATGGCTGAAAATATTCCATTCTACAATTTTAAAATCAAACCCTATCATTGGCCTTGTAAGCGATTTCCAAATATTTGCCATTATCAAAAAACAAGGCACAACAAATAACAAGAAATTGGAGGATGAGAGAGGCAGATAGGAATGTGATTCCTGTTCCTGTTACTATCTCTGTGATTTTGGACAAGACGCTTTTCTCCTCTGGCCGTCTATTTTCTTCTTTGTAAAATAAACAGTGTAACACTTGTCTCTCTGCTTTGTTATGAAGATTAGAGGCAACGACATAAATCAGCTAGCATGGCAGTATTCACACATAGTAGGCTCAAAAACAGGGCTGATAATATATTTTTGGACATAATACTATTTCTACATACCAGTGTTTTTATGTGTGTGTGTCTGTTTTTAAAGAGACAGGCTGTCAGTCTGTTGTCCAGGCTGGAGTCCAATGGCACAATCATAACTCACTGTAACCTTGAACTCCTGGGCTCAAATGATTTTCCCTTCTCTGCCTCAAAGCGTCTTTGTTATTTCCTTCTGACTTGTCCTTCCCTCAGTAAACTTTATGGACATACAATAAGGAAAGAGGTGAAAAGCCATCAGCTTCCAGGACTTAGGAGCCCTGGAATTCTTATCAGCCATTGTCATCTACTCTTCATTTTATCTTGGTAGAAAAGTCAACTTTATCTGGGCCACCGGTAACTTATCTGTAAAGTGAGAACTCTGAATGATACTAAGGTCACTTCCTGTTTAAAGTTCCATGTTCAGCAGAGAGATATGTACAAATCTAAGAAACCTAGACCAAAATTGTTCTTCCTAGACTACTAGAAATTATGCCACAGCTAAAAGAACTGTTGCAAAGGTATGTACGTCCATCATTGTCTTCCAAAACATCTCCATACATCAGAAGGATTCGTCATGTATGCACTACCCCAAACACGTTCATTAGAAGGTGGTGTTGGCCGGGCCTCAGTGACTTGCCCCTGCAATCCCAGCACTCTGGGAGGCTGAGGCAGGATGGTTGCTCAAGCTCGGGAGTTTAAGACCAGCCTGAGCAAGAGCAAGACCCTGCCTCTACAAAAAAATAGAAAAATTAGCTGAGTGTGGTGGTGGGTGCCTGTAGTCTCAGCTACTCAGGAGGCTGAGGCAGGAGGATTGCTTGAATCCAGGAGTTTGAGGCTCCTGTGAGCTATGGATCTACTCAAGAGTTTTATATGTCAGAAAAACATGTAATTGCATAGTGAATGGCCAGAAGGAAATGAAGAAATGAGAATCACTTGATTGGGGGGGAATGGTGTAAGAGTAGAAATTATCTTATTTAAAAAATTATCCTTAATGCTGTTTATGCATAATCAACACAGCAACAGTCATACTTCTAAAGCTGCTAGTGGGGAATTCTGGCTTTGAGAACTTTGAAGACTTTGAAAGAGGAAAGTCCTGTTCTTTTTTTTTTAAAAACACTTTCGAAGTCCTGTTTAGTTTGAGGAAATATAATAGATGGGTAGTCATTAGGGCAGGGTGAAATTGGCTAGGATCTCCACAGAGGCAGATTTCTGCACAGAGCATATTTAGTTATTTGCTGCCCACACAAGTTCTAGGGAAGCACCTAAGCCCTCTGTTTCAGGATACACCTGTTCCAACACTTCCCTCACCCACCTCACTCTCTCGGCACCTGCTTGAAATGCAAGACCCTGTGTCAGCTGCCTTCCTCCCCCACCTCTTCCTTACTACATTAAAAACAAAGAGTGGCCTTTGGACCCATAGGTCTCCACCCTGGGTGATTTCATTCCCCACCAAGGGGAATGACATTTTCGTCAACATTTTTGGTTGACACCTATAGGGAAGGTGTTTGCTATGGGCATCTAGTGGGTAGAGGCCAGGGATGCTGTCAAACATCCTAAGATGCACAAGACACCTCCCCGCCCCCAGCAACAAGCACATCTCCAGCCCCAATAATGCGAAGATTGGGGAGCCAAACTAGAGATGAGAGAAGCCAGGACAGGATGGAGGCTTCTATTTAGTCCCCTGAGGCAGGCTGCTGTTGACAAAGGGCATAGATGGTAAACTAGGGGAGGGGAGGGACAAGGGCTGTCCTGTCCCTCCACTCTAGTGACATCTGCAACCCCTGGAAAGTTTGTGCCCTCAAGCTTTGCCGGGATGAAGACTGGAATCTGCTCCACCTGTGGACACAGGGAGTTGGACTTTGTCCCCAAACCATGTCTGTGACATATATCCCTACACTCACAGACCTCTTCGTGCCACTCGTACCATTCCCATTTGTCACTGCAGCCAGCTTCCTCCTAAGCCAGTTTCTCAAGCTCGCCATCCCCCAGAGCCCTGTTTGCATAGCCACTTCCAAATCTCTTCTTCCTTGATTACATGAACTCAAAGGCACTAGAGGACATTCTCAGCAAGGAGGCCAAGTACACTCGATGAAGGGGAAATTGGCAGCAAAGCTTGAGAAGCCATCAGAAGTGATCACAAACAGTCAAATTATAATGAGGAAGTACAGCTACAATTGGCGCCCACGCCTCTCAGAGGAGGACGATGGAGGGATGTGTTCATGAGTCTAGTTCTGAGAGTTGGCCGGGAGCACTGAGGAGGGAAAGATGAAGAGAAAGGAATTGGTCAGAGACCCAGGAATCCAAGAGCAAAAGGGCTTATGGACACCATCAAATAACATCTGTCTTTCGACAGTGCAGAATGGGAACTTACCGACCATGGCATGGCAAAAATACTTCTCCTGCCATCTGGCTTCTTTGACTTTAATTTTGTATTCCCTGTGCAAACTCTGATCTCAGTGTGTTTTTTCAAGGTCACGTGTTTCTGCTGACCTGCAAAAAATGAAGACTTGACTGCTTTTATTGTAAATTGCTAAGTGAGTATTTTAGTTTTATCGAATCCTGCCCATGTAAAAGACCCGTTCACTCTTGAGTAAGTCTGAATTGCAGGGCCTGCGATGATCCGGGTTCTGGAATCAGAGCAGGAGGCCCTTGGCAACCTCCATGGCAACAAGATGAGGGGCCACGTTGCTTCTGGGAGAGGCTTTTGGAAACAAGGTATTAAAAATGATTTTCAAAGAGGGACTTTCTCTAACAAATGCAATCTTTGCACCCACAGTGAATCCCAAACAATTAAAAAAAATTTTTTTTCAGCACGAGTGGGTCCGTGTATGCAGATTTGCATACACAGTTGTGCTGCCTGAAGCCAAAGCCCTTGTCCAGCCCTTAGCTGTGAGGACACTGATGGAGAGAAGACAGAAGGCCTCAGCACATTACTTGCCTCTCCCTCTGTCCTGGAAGGACTCTGTCCTCTCAGTCCAGCTGAGGACATAATCTTAGTAAGCAAGAAAATAGGGTATCTAGTTAGGGGAAAGAGAGCTTTTTTTTTCCCCCCCAGTTTTTGGCCAGGGCTGGGTTTGAACTCACCGCCTCCAGCATATGGGGCTAGTGCCCTGCTCCTATGAACCACAGGCGCCGCCCCAGAGAGAGCCTTTTCAGTCATAGCAATGGGTCAGGTAGATGAGCCTGAACATGTCAGTAGACATAAAAGTTTTTAACCAGGGTAAAAGATTAAAAGAGATTTTCAAAAGCAGAATCTTTGAGCATCGCCACGGCCAATGTGGTTAGGAGGGTGGGGACCAGGCCCCTGGGCACAAAACTTAACAGAGACACACCTCTCTCCCCATCCTGTAAGGCAGTCTCCTTCATTTTCACTCCCTGACCATGTGCCTTACTCTGGCTTCTGGAATTTCTCCACTCTTAAATCTTCTGCTTCAGACTTTGACTTTGCCCAGTGGATTGAGCCTGGTCAGTCCCTGGGTCTGATTCTTTGGGTATGCCACTCAGCTTAATCACACCCAGACTCACCGGGAGAGCTTAAAACAGATTTGGTTCAAAGGTTCCACCAGAGGGCAGTGACTGTGCAAGCCCTTGATGGAATGTCCCATGTCTTCCACCAGATCCCACACCCCTTATCTGAGAGTAACAAAACCACAGAAAGAGTTGGGCTGGTCCAGCTAAGAAAATACTGTTTGTACCGTGACAATATTAAGCTGTCTGTAAGCCCTGCAAAGGCCAGGTTATAGTGTGGAGCTCATGCGGCAACCAGGAAAATGCTGGGCCAGGATGTTTCAGGGAAGCAGGATTGGAGTGTGCAGGATGCCAAGATTAAAGCCTTGTACATTTCTCAAAGATGATGCTATCAGAAGTATCTAGATCTCCAGTCTTAGGGCTTCTGAATCAGAACATTTGGGGATGAATTTTCTACTTGGTTCTACTGGACTCTAGAATGACCATCATGCCTGGAACTGTGTGCTCAGGACATCACACTGCAGCAAAGAATTGTTGTTCCAGATTTAGTGGGATTAAACATTTTCTTTTAATTAATTACTTTTAGAGATAAGGTTTTGCTATGTTGCTCAGGCTGGTCTTGAACTCCTGGTCTCATGTGGTCCTCCTGTCTCAGCCCCCCAGTTGCTGGGACTACAGGTGTGCATCTCCACACCAAAGCTTAGTGGGATTATTATTATTATTACTATTTGAGATAGAGTTTCACTTTGTGGCCCTAAGTAGAGTGCAGTGGCATCACAGCCCACAGCAACTTCAAACTCTTGGGCTTAAGCTATTCTCTTGCCTCAGCCTCCCAAGTAGCGGGGACTGCAGGTGCCCACCACAACGCCTGGCTATTTTAGTGTTGTTGTTGTTGTTGCAGTTGTTTAGCTGGCCTGGCCGGGTTTGAACCCACCACCCTTGGTATATGTGGCTGGTGCCGTAACCTCTGTGCTACGGGCACCAAGCCCTTAGTGGCGTTATTGATGGATTTTTCTTATCCCACAATTTTCACTACTGCCATTTTACCCTTACAAATAAAAATATTTTGCATTTACGATTACAAGTGAATATAAAAAGAAATAAATAACAATTTAAAAATTATGAAAAAGGAAGAAAGATAAATTGGATGGAGAAGGACCTAGAAATGGGACAGAGGTAGGCAGGCACTGAACGGCCTGGTGAGAGATGACGAAGACAGCACCTTTGCAGTGAAGGTGTAGAAAGAGAGGACCTTTCAGCCTAGACTCAGGAAACTTGGTTCATGCCCCCTCCCCTTCCCAGTTACAAGCTGTTAACATGCATTAAGACACTGAGCCTCAGGGTGTTGTGGAGTCTGAATTTAGTACTTGCTGACATCACTGATCACTTTCTATGTGCAGGTCTCTGCTCTCAGTAGTATATGTATCAACCAGTCCTAACAGAAACCCTTACGGATGCTGTTATTATCCCAATGTTTCAGATGAGAAAATTGAGGAACAGAGAGGTTAAGTAACTTGCCCAGAGACACCCAGGAAGGAAGTGACAGAGCTGGGAAATAAGTATGAACCTGCTTTGCAAAGTGTCCATGTCTATGTCATGTTAGGAGGCAGCATGTTTATTTTTAAAGTGACAGAGTGGGGCCGGCACTGTGGCTTACTCCTGTAATCCTATCCCTCTGGGAGGCCGAGGCTGGTGGATCGCTTGAGCTCAGGAGTTCAAGACCAGCCCGAGCAAGAGGAGACTCTGTCACTAAGAAAAAAAATAGCCAGGTGTTGTGATGAGTGCCTGTAGTCCCAGCTACTCAGGAGGCTGAGGCGAGAGGGTCACTTGAACCCAGGAGTTTGAGGTTGCTGTGAGCTGTGATACCACAGCACTCTACTGGGGGTGATAAAGTGAGACTCTGTCTCAAAAAAAAGGGGGAGATCCATTCACAGCCAAAACTTATTTATCAAACTTAGGGTGGGGGAATGGGCATCAGAAAAAGTCCATGACTTCAGTGCTCCTTTCCTCTCTGTTTGTTAGCATGTGGTTAGTGGCCGAACTGAGAGCCCAACCCAGCTGTTTCAACTCTGGGCAGTTCCCTCCACTGTCCCAAATCTCCCCATCAACAGACATTTCTCATACATGGTGGTTGTGAGGATCAGCTATGAAACTTGGAGCAGAATGCCTAGCACATGAGTAGTAGAAGTAATAGGCTTAATTATTAACTTGAGATGACAATTTATTCTAACCTGTATCTTTCCAGATGCCCTGGAGCTTTCATCCTCTCTCTATATCCCCCACCACCACCACCTTTTTATAAAGCAAGGCAATGTGTTCCTTTTCAGTGATCCCTGGATGCATAAAATTCAAACTCAGGGCCCTTACCCTCAGTCCTGGGTTTCCTGGATCAACTTTGCGAAGCACAGTCTACAGCAGGTGGTCCTTTGGAGTCACCACAATGGGGTCACTGTGTGCTGTGGCCTTTCCAGCTGGGATGTGGGGGCTGGGAGGCAGGGAGGCTGCAGTGCAGCTTGGGCCATATCTTCTTTCTCTTCCTGACGCTCCTGTTTCAGGAAATCTTTGACTGGTGTCTTCGGGTATCTGGATGACATCCTGATGCATTCCCTAAGTCCCAGGACTGTAGCCCCTGGGGCCAGCTGAGGCTGTACATGCTCAGGGTGACAGTTGAACCACAAGGATGTGAGCAAAACCCTCCTTGAAATCCCCAGCCACTTCCCCTGTGTGTATCAAGGTCACCTGGAGGCTTGTTAAAGTGCAGCCCACCAGGGCCAGCTCTGTAGGTGCTAATTCAGTACAGCTGTGTCACGGCCTAAGCTGGTGTTCCTAATTGGTTTCCAGAGGCTGCTGATACTGCTGGTTCAGGGACCACACCTTGAAAACCACTGGACTGCAGAGGCAGCTGTCACTGTCACCTGATTCTTATGAGGCTGCCTTTTGGGGATTCTAACAAGGACTTTAAAGCAATTTCATGCCTGTTCTGGTACATGAACTCTCCCATTCTTTGGCCACATTGGAGGATAGAGGACCATGGGGAGGAGTAGGAAACAGGAACTCATACCTCAGGCTGGACATGCTGGCAGTAAATATCAAAGTCAAGGGAGAAATGCAAGCCTTGAATGCCAAGAAAGTCTTAGAAGCAACAGCAGACAAGGTCCAGAGAGAGCAAAATGTGGGATGGCGGTGCTGGTGAGTGGGATATCACTCCCAGATGGATCCTCCAGCAGAAGGACCAGATATTTCTGGGGGCTTTGCACTTCTGGGTGCAAAGGCAGCAAAAAAGAGGGTGGGATCCTGAGCTCATGGAGGAGTAATTAAAGCCACAGAGAGAATCAGAGGATGACAGGGGCAGAAAGAAACCCTAGCAAAGCCATGTGAAAGTATCAGCGTGATGGACGTATGCTTTGTATCACAGGACATGTAATAGGCTTTGTGTATGATGCCTACTGAGGCTAGAAATTGATCTTGAGAAACTGTTTTGGTCAGCACTGTCTAATGTCAAAGGCTTTGGCACACTGTAGACAAGGAGCATCCAGGCCTCTCTCTGGCTGGCCTAGAGTCGCCACTGCTTTGAATACGCTGGTCTTGTCCCAACTCCAGAAGCATCACCTTCATTCATTGCACTGTATTCCTTTGCAGTAGGATTGAGAGTGATCGAGGTGGCACAGCTGAGGTCCAGCACCATTAACTGTTTTCCCTGCAGGGAACAGCAAAGCCTTAGCAGAGTCCTGAGCTTCTCCCAAGCTCTTCCATTAATCCTGGCTCACACAGACATTTCTAGACCACTAAATGAGAAAGGAAGTTGACCTAGTCTAGGAGTTATTTAATAAAAAAAACCCTGTACACTGACTCATCATAATAAAATTTTTAACTAACTGCTCTTCAACAGGTAAATTGTTTTTATGGGAGCATTTTTTTTTCTTTCTTTTTGAGACAGAGTTTCCCTCTGTTGCTCCAACCTAGAGGGCCATGGCCTCAGCCTAGCTCAGAACAACCTCAAATTCCTAGGCTCAAGCAATCCTCCTGCCTCAGCCCTCTGAGCATCTGGGACTACAGGTGCCTGTTAGAATTCCTGGCTAATTTTCCTGTTTAGTAGAGACAGGGTCTCACTCATGCTCAGGCTGGTCTTGAACTCCTGAGTTCAAGGGATCCTCCTTATATAGGCTCCCTAAATATTGGATTACAGATGTGAGCCACCCATACTCCCTGGCCAATGGGAGCATCTTAATAATATTAGGCCAGCTCTCGGCCTTAATGCCATCTTTCTAGAACCCTCTATCCCATGAGAGCCAAGTGGAGGAAGAAGGAAATGTGTAGACTGAATCTCATGAGAAGATGAGACAGAGGTCCAAGTAGACCACCTGTGGTGTACACGTGAAGCCAGGAGAGCAGGAACATGGAATGCCAGGAACTGAAGTTGCTGGTGCAAGCTGTTGGACCGCATACTACTGTCTAGACCCTGCCTCACCACTGATCGCCAAGACCACCCCTGAAAGACCCATCTTGCTCACACCAAAACTGTCCCTGTTGGTCCTTTGCCCTGGACCCGGCATTTTGGACTAGTTCTGTTCTCAGTTGTGGCCTAGTGTAACAAGTATACAATAAATCATACTCTCCGCTGTTTCAGCTGAAGAATCAAAAAAACAAAAACAAAAAAATAGCATTAGGCTGATATGTGTGCTCTGAAATTCACTGGAACCCTGGGCAAAGGAGGCTGCTTTCCTCTCCTGAGAGCCTGGGGTGAAGAGAACACCCGGATCTGAATGCTGTGTTCTTAGGTAAGCACGCTGCAGTCCTGACTTCCCTGTGTTTCTTTTTAATGGAGTTTTAATTGCACTGCAAACTCCGTTGGCTAAAACAAGGTCCAGTAATAGATAGGAAGTGTAGTAAGATGAGTAGGCGCAGAAGTGTAACAGGAAGGGGAGAACCTCACAAGTGACCCTGAAGGTTACTCCCGAGAGAGCCTGGGAAGGTCCCTCGTGCTGACAATGGCTTCACATATTGTCCTTATGCTGAGGGGCTTGGAGAGGGAGACAGCATTTGCTAATGCTCAGCACTTCTCTTCCGAGGGGATTCTGAAAACATTTTCCTAACTCAGAAAAGATCCAAATTCATTGTGTTCATGGGGTTGACTATTCACCTAGGCATGGTTTTGAGACTATTCTCCGGCCAACCCCACGTTACTGTTGTCACACCCAGGGGGACAGCTGTGCATTTATTGTTGGCTGCATCTTAATGACCAGATCCCCTCCACACACCCGTTGCCCCGTGGTGTCAGCCACATAGATGCTAGCTGGCATTTGCTTTGTTGATGTCTTACACGTCCTCTAGCCCCTTAGTTCTGTAAGGCCCACAGGGCCTTTGTGAACAGTAACAAAAATAGAAATAGAGAACGATGCCGGAGTTGGTGAGGATGTCGCATGTCTAACCTGGCCTCCAATAGTGGACATGTGGGGGCCTGGGCCTGGATTTTTTTATAATCCCCAGACCATCCCACATAGCTTAATTTACAGTCTCAAAATATGGGAGAATCAGTTTTAGTGAAACAGTAGCCTTTTTTACCTAATGCATTAGCGAACAGGATGAAAGCAAGGGACATCTCCTCTGAATATCTTTGAGGAAAGTTATTCTGTTTCATGAAGGAAGAGCTTGAAAGATACAAAAAACTATACCCCCTGAAGTCTGATCTGATCTTAGCCTACAGGTGATGCTGGGGATGGACAAGAGGCTGGCTGTGTCTGTACTGTTGCTTCCACCAGCCCTCACACGGACAAGAGGCTGGCTGTGTCATTACTGTTTCTGCCACCAGCCCTCAGATGGATAAGAGGCTATGTCTGTACCATCACTGCTGCCAACCCTCAGTGGGCAGGAGGCTGGCTGTGTCTGTGTCATCACTGCCAACCAGCCCTCAGGTGGACAAGAGGCTCACTGTGTCTATGCTGTCACTGCCACCAGCCCTTAGATGGTTGGCTGTGTGTGTGTCATTGCTGCCACCAGCCTTCAGATGGACAGGAGGCTGACTGTGTCTGTACAGTTGCTATCACCAGCCCTCACATGGACAAGAGGCTGACTGTGTCATTACTGACTCTGCCACCAGCCCTCAGATGGACAAGAGGCTATGTCTGTACCATCACTTCCACCCGCCCTCAGATGGACAAGAGGCTGTGTCTTTACTGTTGCTGCCACCAGCCCTCAGATGGACAGGAGGCTGGTGTCTGTACCATCACTGCCACCAGCCCTCAGATTGCCCCGAGGGGTTGCTAGGGTGCTTCTAATTCTGCTTAGATTCACATGCATTGGAAAGGGTGGAGAAGAATTCTGAAAGAGTAGGGAGAGGTGAGGGTGTCTCCTTCCCTCTTTTCAACTGGGAGGATTATGCCTCTTCTTTTTAATTTGTATTTGCCAGATTTCAGGAAGCAGGGGCTTGGTTAGAGGGATGTCTCTGGAAACCTGTCTGGGATCAAGCCTGGCACTGATGTCATCTGGGAAAACTAGCAGGCCTGGAAGTAGTTCCCCCTTTCAAATGACTCTGCCCCCTCCATCCCTGAGAGCGAGCCTAAGGCATCCTCGGTGGTGCGGGAGAAGCCCTCTACTGAAGGTCTGGGGGACTTAACATCACCCTTTCCTTCTTCTCCCCTCGCTCCATGAATCTCTCATTTTTTCTATGGTCCTGACCCAACAGATAAGGTTCCTATAATAAAAAATAAGAGCAAAAACAAATGCCAGGTGGTGAGTCACAGCTGTTCAGGGGATTTAAGTAGCCCTGCTCTAAAGGGTGACTCAGGAGCCTGCCAGGGGATCACAGGCTGCGCACAGATGTTTTCTCTTCTTTCCTCTGAATAGTTTCTTCCCAATTTAGTCCTTTCTGGAAATCCAGCCCTGTCCTACCTGCTACTTGTAGGAATAGGTGTGGAATAGGTGTCCTGCTGCTTCTAAAATAGTCCCCAGGAGCTTCAGGCACTTGGATGATGGGTTTCTAGCAAAGCATCAGATGTTGAAAAAAGATCTCAAATAAATCTTGAATGCAAACTGTCTGCTTTAGGGAAGTCATTGCCTGATGCCTTCAAGGTGATAAGTGCTGGCCTTATCTCAAATAAAATAGCCACATTCATTCACTTGTTCATTTAACAAAAAAGTATTGACAGCCAACTCTGTGTCAGGTACTGCTCTAGACAGTGTGGGTATAGGACAGATTCTGCCTCTATACGTCCCCTACAGAGAGACGAACAAATATGTCAGGCTGTGGGGCTGGAGCCACCAACCTCAAGGATGCTGACCTGAGCCCTGGCAGAGTCTAGGACCCAGCAATGTCCTGACACGTGCTCTGGGTCCTGTGTAGCTCATATTCCCGGAAACTATTTAGTGGAAAGACCTGGAAACTTTCTTGAAAAGTATCTGGTAGCAGATAAGGATGTAAGGAAGTTCAGATTGGCCTTGGGATTTGGCCGGTCTGTGATTCAACCTTGCAGTTCAGCTTGCCTTCGAAAGGGGGAATAGCCACCTTCTGTGTCGATTTGGACATTCTGATGTTCCTAGATTACTTGTAAGTCTAATCAGCATAGAAATGAATGCCGTTTAGATTTATTGTTATACCTGAATACTTACTTTCAAATGTGAGTAAATATTCTACATCAACATGTGATAAAAGCACCCAGAGAACCTGTTTATAAGCAATGCAAAGGTCTTTTATCAGGAGGGCTCTGATGAACTTGCATCCTTACCACTGACAAAATCTTTAAGTTCAGGAGTTAAAGAATAGGTAAATCTTTGCCTTTGTCATTTGCCACTTGGAGAAGAAAGGAAGCTTAGTACTTGGTGACATTATTAACATCGTCAGTGCTGTGCCCTGGCAAAGCTGATAATAAAAAAAAAAACTTTTTCCCCCCACCAACTTTCATGGAATGTGACAAATCTTATAAAAATGTGGTTTAGCAACCACAAAAATATTGGCTTTGTATTGAAATGTCAAACTTTAAAAATTGACCTCTAAAATTTTTAATGATAACCTTGTAGTAAGATTTAAATAATTTTTGATGAAATTTCAGATTTATTTTTGTAGCCCACAGGTTTAGTCTTTGATGATTATACTTGGCTTTGGCAGCAACTGAATATTGATTTTAACACTCAGGCCATTTCCATTTAGCCAAAATAAACATTTGATGCACCTGCAGCCTCAAAGAAGCCCAGAAGACTGAGTCTGCACCACTCTAAATGGTCTATGGCAGTCGTTCTCAACCTGTGGGTCATGACCCCTTTTTAACAATGAAAATACGTTGCGACATTAGAGAGGTTGAGAACTACTGGTCTATGGGGATCTGGGGGGCCATGAAGGGCAAGGAGGGCAAAGGGTAAGCAAAATAGCTGATATGAGTGTAGTGCTTGTGATCACGTCGTCTCACAGCTCGCCCTGTGCTCGCCTCCCTCCTAAAGGAAGGGGAAATCTCACTTTTTTTTTTTTTTTTTTTTAGAGACAGGGGGCTCGCTCTTGCTCAGGTTGGTCTCGAACTCCTGAGCTCAAGCAGCCCACCTGCCTTGGCTCCCAGACGTAAAGCATGGTGCCTGGCCCTGCGTTTCTTTTTTGAGCACAATGCCCTGGGTTGGTACCAGCATCTTAGCACATGAACCCTCTTCTTGTTCAGTTCCCTCTCTAAGTTCCTTTCTTCCAGCGCTAGGATTGCCTGTCTGTCCCCTAAGTCTACCCCTGAAGCCCTGAGCTTCGGTCTCTACCACTGTCGTCCACTGTCGGGGTCTCTGATAGAACTTCCCACCTCTCAGATCTAACCCCATGGCCCCTCTGTATGCTCCTCCTGTGGCTGTTGGTTAGCTGAGCCCCAGCCCTGTTGTTGGAGCTGGTTCTGCTCCCCTGTTGGCATAACCTGAAAACCCTGTGTCAAACGCCCAGCTGTCATGTCGGTAAGTATAGAAATGGGCTTGATCAGGGCAGGAAGGAAAATGAGCTGGAATTCAAGAAATCTTTGGAATAAAGATTTAAAAAAAGAAAAAAAATACATCATAGGTACAGGCACTTGAAGAAATAGCTCTTGTACCAGGACAGATAACACCTGGCCTTGAATTGATGCTGACTGTACCAGTTAATGAGAATGAGGAGGCCATGTGACCCCAGGCCAGGGGTTGAGGGAGGGCACGCTGGCCGCTCCAGAACTTACTTCCTCTCTGGATACAGTGGAGGGGATGCTCAAAAACATTGGCCATATAACTAAATGAATTGGAAGTCCTTTTATGTCTGACTTTCGAAAGCATGCTTATTTGACTTAATTACTGACACTACTTGATTTTTAATTTAAACTTTATTCTGAAGAAAATCTCAGGTATCAGAAGTTACAAAAATAGTACAATGAATTCCATATACTGTTTATCTGAATTCACCGATTTTCGTCATTTTCACACATTTGCTTTCTTGCTGTTATTCTCTCTTTCCCATTCCTCCCCCTCCCCCATCTTATAAGAACAAAGACGATTATCATCTATCTTACCTAAGTAGAGTACATTAGTCAAAGTCAGGAGATTTAATAATAATGCCCTCCTATATCTAACCAATTGTCTGGCAATGCTCCTTAGAGCATTTCTGTTTCTGACCCAAGACCTAGCCATTTAGATTGAGCCCTTGGGGTCCTTACTGTCCTTGATCAGGACCAGTTGCTCTGCCTTTCGTGCTTAGTCTTCAGTAAGACATTTTTGTTGTCGTTGTCTTTAATGACATTGGCCCTTTATAAGAGCGCGGGCCTTTTGCTTTGTAGAATACATCCTCATTGTATCTCTGGTTGTTTCCTTACAATTACAATCAACCTTCCTCTTAATTAGAATCAGGTATTTATTTCTTAAATGAGATTGGGTCTGCAGTGCATCAGCTTAGGAGGCAGGTGATGTCAGTGTGTCATGGTTGGGGATTCGCTCAGTCAAGGGAGGGCCTTCCCACTCTCTCCACTGCCAAGCTCCCTTTATTCTCCTCCAGGGTGAGGAACCTGTGGCCTTCTAGGTCCTTAAGTGCAGGCTTTTGACTTCATCCAAATTTTATAGAACAAATCCTTTTAGGGGTGTAGCAGGGAACGATGAAGCTTTTCTTGCCTCCTTTTCTTGTTTTAAAAAAGAACAATCTTGAAATCAGAAGGCCAATTCACTCCAACTTTGAGATATAGCCTGTATCCTACCACGTCACTGAGAAACAGAACCAATGAGGTGTGTTTATGTGTATCAGAGAGAGGAGGCGGGGGGAGAGAGAGAAACTTACTTTAGGAAACTGGCTCACACGATTATGGAGGTTGTCAAGCCTGCGGTGCAGGCTGAGACCCGGGGAAGAGGTGATGTTGCAGCTCATGTCTTGAAGACACTCTAAGGCAGAATTCCCTATTCCTTCAGGAGATCCCATCTTTTTCTTTCAAGGCCTTCTACAGGTTGGATGAGGCACCCACCCCCCACCTCCGCCCACACACACAGCCTGGAGGGTTATCTGCTTTACTCAAAGTCCACTGATTTAAACGTTAATCTCATCTCAAAAACACCTTCATGGCAACATTCCTTCCGGAGTTTCCTCAAGTATTTAACCTAGTTCAATTGACGCATAAAATTAAACATCAATCACTCCATCAAAGTTTCACCCTGTGGTTTTAGCACCCATTGGTAATTTTAGCCTTAATTAGTCATTACAACGATGGTTCAAAATGGCAAAATTTCTAACCCTATCATTTCTTCTACAATTTTTAGCCCTTTAAAAATTAGAAAATTGTAGCCCTAAAGAAAGATGGAGACTTTACCTCCTTCATGTTTACATGGATGGAGCTGGAAAATGTTCTTCTTAGCAAAGTATCTCAAGAATGGAAGAAAAAGTATCCAATGTACTCAGCCCTATTATGAAACTAGTTCATAGCTTTCATATGAAAGCTATGACCTAATTATAGCTT